>CM056395.1:17745036-17782046 GCA_029718625.1 Synaphobranchus kaupii
TAATAGTGATGGACGTGTCCTCTGCCTCAGCTTTGAGGGCAATTCCAGCTTTTAAGTAACAATCTCACCTCACAAAATCCTGAAATGAGCAGAACAGGACTTGGTGACCTCAAGTGTAATTGGTGTCTGGTCTCTCCTCTCACACCTCTCACCTCCCACATTTAATTCTGGGAAGAACATGGGAAAAATCCAACTGGCTAAATCATGGGAATCATGTTTTTAACCAATGGGCAATCCTTACATGTACTTTTTCCCTCCCAATTTGCGATGTCTGGTGTTGCTTTGGACCCACGTCATCGCTGCTGTGTCAGTTCAGGGGGCACACGCCGACGGCAAAGGGACGGGTGGGCTAGGGTGGGCCACGGCCACCTAAATAGTATCCAGGCCCTCCCATTTATCTGGGCTGAACCACTGAATCCTATAGTCCATGCCCACCTAGGCAGTGCTGGCCCACCTAGTTCTAGTTCTATGCAGGCACAACTATATGGTTTTTTTTCTGGCTACGCTGCTGGCGCACACTGATGTGCTCCTCCATCAAAGTGTGTGTGTGTGTGTGTGTGTGTGTGTGGTGTGTGTGTGGGGGGGGGGGGGGGGGGGGTGGTGGCTGGGGAGGTAGACTTGCATATGGGTTTATCCTTTTTTTTTGTTCTGTGGTTCAGAGGATAACATTTCTGTAGACCAAAATGAGCAGCACACTGAGGGAAATGCTTTCTATTGGCTCCTATATTGGAGCTTTCGATATTCCATTTCCTGGCTCCTTGTATGTAGCAGACGATAACAGAGAAGCCATTTGCTGAGGAAAAACCCCCGAAACACAACGCCATTGCAATGCAAACCGCTTACGCCCGTTTGTAAAGATGAAAGGCGATTCATCATCTCGGTAAGCCATCTGGGCTCTTGTTTCCCGAGCTGGAGCCTTCCACTTTGACACATGTACACTCGAAGGCCTATCACATCTCTATCAAACGGCAGCCGCACAAACGATGGGAGTTAACGGAGACTTCCTGCCTTTCTAAGCCTGCCTCCGCTCCGTTTGCTCGCTCCTATTTCTTTTTACTTTCCTGCGGCAGGAAAAAAAAAACCGGCCGAGGTGGTAAGAACAACACCGAAACAAAATAAATAAAACCTGCCAGGGTGTTTTTCGCACGCCTCCATCTTATCTTTTTACTTATCTTTCTACTTAATAGGAAGGATTTCCTCCCTCGCCCCAACTCAGACTACCCCCCCCATAGACACACACACACACAAATGCACAATCCCTTCAGCAAGTCAAACAGAGAATATGGGTTGAGAAACAAATTGTTGATTGTTGGAGATTGTTAAAGGGAACCTGGGGCTCTTTTCTTGAAAGAAAAACCCTCTCTTACTCAATGGAATGCCCAAGCAAACACTTGTTATAGGGCAAGCCTTTGTGCATTTTAAGATAACAGAAAAACCTATGAATTACTCTTCACTCAAAAATACAATGCGCTTACTGATTTACTGACGACAGGCCTTTCATTGGGAGTATGTTAGGTTATCGGGAAAATGTAATAAAAGCGTCATTGGGAATGTGTACTGCGATTCACGCAGTCAAACTACCTCAGAGTGCTGTGAGCTGTTGAACTATTTAATGATTCACATAGACATCTAAATGATGCGCCATATCAAAAACACACTGGGCCTCATTCATGAAACGTTCGTAAATATGTGCATACATGACGTATGAACATCTTTTGTACAAAGGATTTACTCCTGATTCATCAAACCGTGCGCAAAGGCAGATTTGTTCGTATACGTGCGTATGTTCATACATTCCGATTCGCAGTAAATGACAGGCGCATACACATTTTTCCACGATTACCATACATTTACGCCCATGAATTGCCACATATGGAAGTTCCAAATTCCATTTACAGGTGCATACAAATTCAAAATGGTGCAGAAAAATCTAAAGAAAAAATTATTTTCCGACAATGAAATCTAAGTTTTATTAGCAGATGTACAGTAAAGGAAAAATAAATGTATTTAGTATTGTCAGTACCAGTGTCATAGGAACTGGTAGAGTAAAAAGGCCTGGCAGAAGATAACATGCCGTCAATTCAATTCAGTGTACAAACAAATCTCAGATACGATAACTTTGATGAATGCCAAAATACGAGCAAAATTCCTAATACGAACAATTTACACACAAATTTGTTTCATGAATGAGGCCCAATGTTTCTCACATTGCAGAGTGAGTAGTTTTTTCAAGACCTTATCAAGAGAAGAATTCTTGAGGAAGAATTGCATCTTAATGAAGCAGTGACATCACCCACAGTTTGTTTAAGCTGCCGCTAAAGTGTCAATATTTTTCAGTGCTGTGACAAGAGAAATGTCGTGTCATGTCTTGTTTGGCATTTCATATAAAACAGTTCCCCTGTGAATTCCTGTTTGTTTGAGATAAAAGGGCAGCCTTTGGAATATAGGGCTTCATGATCTTAAAAGGTAGACTTGCATATGGAGAAAGTATCCCCCCACCAAACACACACACACACACACACACACACACACACACACACACACACACACACACACACACACACACACACACACACACACACACACACACACACACACACACAATAGACTATAGTACATGATTTATAAACAAAGATATTTACACAATTTATATACATTGACACATGGCCTACAGTTCACAGACCTACTGCTGATTTGCCCTGGACCTGTTCTTCAGTGTTTAGCGTGATTAATAAGTGTGCCAGTGTTAATAAAGATCACCCATCTGCAGATGTTTGCAGCTCTAATGTTGTGCTCCTGTGCTTCTCTGCCGCCGCACAAAGAATCCTTTTTTTTTAAATCTTCTGTCTTCTACAGCAGCACAAAGAATCCAATAATATTTCACCCCTGGAGTCACGTCCCTTTGTTAGTTGTTCCGTTCAATGGAGGTTTATTTTTGTTGGCCGCATTGTGAAAACACAAGTGTTTACCAGGGGGGAATATTGGAAATCCGGAGCTGCCTACTAATCTAGTAATAACTGTTGACGGAGCGCGTAAGCTTACCCCCTCGTACTCTAGCTAAACTGAAACGAGCGCCTAATAACGTTCCAATAGTAAATACAGGCAGAGGAAAACCGGGCCGTTGAATATTCGCTTATTCTGTCCGTCTGGTTGCGAGCTACTACAGTAATGAGTTTTGCACAGGAAGAGTTTAATCTGGGTATTTTCTCTATGCAAACCCCCACGCCCACCCCCCCCCCCCCCCCCCCGCCCCCCCCCCCCCCCCCCCCGCCCCCCCCCCCCAAATCTCCATCGATAAATGGCGTTAGCGGAGCAACCCCACCACCCACCCAAAGTATAAATAGTGTATGGATGTGTTGAGTACAGCTCTCCTCAAACATGCATTAGGCCTTCCTTCGTCTGACTGCCCAAAGGTTATCATGTGCATCATCCGCGCTCACGTCAAGCAGAAAGCTTGTCAAATTTGAAATTGCAAGCAATAACAAATGGGAGAAAGAGAGAGAGAGAGAGAGCCTGATTCCGCTTCCGATCCAGCCCTACCCAACCATTGTTATTTTCAACATTGTGAAAAGGGGAGTATTGCATGTCCATGTGTTATTTCAGTGATAACACTTTGCTTACTTGATTAGAGTACCGCTATGATGCTATACGAGGGGGCTATTGGCAAAGCCCGGTTAGACAGGCGGCCTGGCTTCGCTGCATTCTTACCTAACAGTGTGGAGCGCTATGTCTGAGTAATTTGAACAGACAGCGGTGCCACGGAGCATGAAGTCTAAGAAATGGCTTTGTTTTTTTCTTTTTTTACAAAAAAATAAAAGGAAATGTAGTGAAGAGAAAAAAGCAACTGTGGTATGCCATTGAAGAACGCAAAGCATGTTCGGATTTGTTGTTGGTGTGCATGACCAATATGCTTTTTAATATTAGTATTAGTGTTTTAATTTCACACATCAATACCTTTTCTCTTAATTGTAAATGATACACCTGGCGCGTGGATTAATTCCTCGATCAGGACCACAAGCTGCGCAACAAAGCCAGCATTCATTGCTGAACTTACTAAACCTTCATCACAATATGGAAACAATGACCCCTCCATGCTTTTGTCTTTGAGAAAGTATATTTTGGATTTTGTGACTTTTATCAAGTTCACAGAAATGTGCCACTATTGGAACATTGATACCGCCATTTTTATATCACTGCTTTTGCCTTTTAGAAATAGGGAGGGACACATCAAAAGCACATACCATATGTGCAGATTCCAAAAAACAAACCAGTTCACAGTGCACAGGCCTACTGTGTGTTCATTCACCTCAAATGACAACCAGCTTTGAGTTATTGGTTTAAAGTGTATACTGTGAATATCCAATATGCAGGTACAGTAGCAGAAAACTAATATCCTGTGTACCAGAAACACAGCTGTCCTTTTATGTGCCTGTGTTTAATAAACAACTTTAAGCAATGGTCTGTATATATACACAAGACAAGCTGTTGGACAGGAGCTTTTCCTTTTTGATTATTTTTTGATTTCTTCATATTGCCAATTCCAGTGAACGGAGACCTTGTGCAAGAATCATTTTGTGAATACAGTAGGTAAATACTAAGTGCTCTCAATCTGTCTTCCGTCTTTGATGTTTTATATGCCACATCATGTCTGTGTGCTCACTGTGCAGTTTTGAAGAGCTACAATATTTGGGTAAGTTCAAGTTGCACATCACGTCCCTAATAGTCTTCCAGCCAAACCCACATTTCAAAAGCAGTTAATGCCAGAAAAGGAGTCAGTTGTGACTGCATTCTGTCAAACACTAATGAACAATGTGTAGCACACACTTGCAATACTTTATAAATTTTCTTTTTTAAACAAATATTTAGGGGTACATGGACCAAAGTCGCTGGAAACCCATAGATCAGGGATATTCAAATCTGGACCTCGAATCAAAATCCAGCCCTGGTTTTATTTCTCCTAGGTAATTAACTGGACAATTAGTGCTACGGATTGGCCAGACTGTCTTCTCACCTGACTCCCAGGTAAAGGGAGGGTGGAAAACCAGCAGTGCTCGGCCCTTGAGGACCGTGATTTGAATACCAGGGCTATAGATTAGTATTATTCCTGAGCAAAAACAGACATAGGTCCTGAAAGGTGCAGTCAAAACTCACCAAACTGCATAAGTAAGTACCTGTTAAAGTGTGTAAGTAAGGGTCTATTAAAGTGTGCTCCACATGAGCCACCAGGTGGTGCTATAACAAGCCACCGACTGAAAACCCCCAACACTCAGTCATCCGTACCTCATAGAGATCTTTCATTTTCAGGGGTGTTCAATGAAATATACTACTCAAATCTTCGTTCATAGCGACTCACGACGTACGTTTTCATCACGCAGTTTTCTTTGAAACGCAAACATAAAAATCGCCTGCTCGTGACCAGCTGGGCCGTGTGAGATTTTAAGATGTATGTATCCTTTACTTTTACAGGTCGTCTCATTGAGATCAAGATCCCTTTTATACGAGAGACCTGCGAACAAAATAAACACGTGTAAAAAAAAAGACACGTACAATTCAGTCACGTTAACATTCAGTAGTCAAATAGCATACAGGGATACATCATATACTGTATGTATATGTACCTGTCTAACTATACGTGGTATAGCACCCGGCCTCTGAATGCATTTGTGAGGTGTGCCCAATCTACCCTTTTCTATGATTATATAGTGATTATTGAACGTCTTTTGTCATTCAAACAAAATATACAAAACATGATGAACATTATGTATGACCAATACGCGTGATCATTAATGCGATAAAATCTGAAAACGGGACAAAAATTTCTAAGATTTCAGTTAATGGCAACAAGCAAATGTGCAGAAGTGTTCCAGAACGTTCCTGAATAATACCGTACCTGATGTTGCGTTGCGTGCTGTTGGAGTACTGACTTTAAAGCGCTACCTGAGTCTCTACCACAGAGCATGAAGTCTAAGAAATGGTAGAGTCTCTACCTGAGGAAGGCAGATCTCAGCAGCTTACAGTTACAGTTGCTTGAACACAGAGATTTGCTGAACTTGCTCCAGTCAGAAATAATTTTTTTCCCCGTTTCCGGAAGTGGAAGTGTGCAGAAGGTAGAAAAGAGCATTGTTCAAGAGGCCATAAGGACACCTGCTAGGAAAAATTAATAATTTTATATAACAGAAACTTCCATATGCTTGCAGTGAACACCTGCTGTTTGAAATCAGTCCAGCTTCCTGATTCATTTTGGCCGGCTGATTCGGCTTTGAATTTCCACCTGGATGGGCAGCTTCACTCCCAGTGGGACTGGAGAAGAACCACCTCAATTCTGACCCTGCAAAGCATGATAACCTCTCCTACCGGGTTTGCAGTTAACACAGTTAGGACCTGGTGTGCTATAGTACACTGCTGAAAAGGATGGATTTAAACATGCAGTGTCTTATTTGAATCAAAAATTAAATGGTCAAAAGTTAAAATGTGCAAAATCATTTTGTGATTCTAAATCCCATAGCAGAACAATTTTAAGTGGAGTTTATTGGGGGGCATGATGATATCTGGGTCATATCAATATTGGCTGATAATTGCGAATTGCAAAGTTATTGGTATCAGCCTGATGCTAACATTATGGACGATATGATGACACAGCGTACATACATGCGCTGGAGAGGCAATGCGTTTGATGTGCCACTGATGTTGTAAATTAAGTTAAAATATCATGCTCAAAATGTAGCCAAATCATTATCTGAACCCCTTATAATATTTATTTTTAAATCATCATTTTACCAGCCAAGCAAAGCTACACAGAGACTCAGTAGCTCTCTCAACTAGGGTTGCAACATTCCAGGAATATTCAGGTGGAAACTTTCCATGGGAATAATCCAACAGGAATTTGTCATGGTTTTGACCCTGTTTCCCTATGCGGTCGTTTTCCTCGGTGGCCACGCGAGGGCGCTGCCCTTTTGGTAGATGCTTGCTCCGCCCTGCTGAGTTGGGGGAGTTTCTGTTAAGCGTTTTCACCTGTTCGTGGTTCCCTGAGAGTTATATAAGCCTACCGTTTCCTTTGTTCGGGGCTTCGACATTGTTTGTTTATTGTTATGTACTGTGGTGTATTGTTGGCTGTGAGTTCTCGTACCATTTTGGCTTCTCGCCTATTGTTAACGTCTCTTTGTTGAGGCAGGGCTTATTTCTTGCTGGCTTGGTGGTTAGTTGTCTCGTAGAAGTTTGGGACCGTAAATCTCTGCTCTATTTCGCCTTTGCGTTTTCTCCGTGTATGGAGATCTGGGCGACTCTGTTTGGAACTGTAGTTCTGTTCGCCCCTCGGTGCATGTCGTCTCATGGGAGATCGGGCGTTTCGCTTCTGCTAGGTTGCTTAGCTTGTAGAAGTGTAGAGTAGCTGTTCTTTGTTCCCTTTCGCCGGTTAATGGTTTCTACTGAGAGTCCTGGCGTTTGCTTCTACTCATTTCCGTGTTACGGTGAGCCAGTGAGTAGCCTTGGTACGTTTATTCCCTGTTTTGTCTCCTTCTCATAGACTACGTTCCCCTTTGTTGTGAGTCGGGGTTTTTGTTACTTATTCCTTTACTGTGAGGCTAGGGCGTGTGTTTATTTAAGTTCGCGGTAGTCTTTTGGATAGTACGTTTTGGGACGACGGTGCTCCGTCGGCTCACCTGTAAAATGTTTCTCTCTCCTGGGAGATCGGGTGTTTACCCAGGTTTGTTTGCTGCATTAGACTGCGAACTTATTTAAGTAGCCATGGAATGTTAAATCTCTGTTCCTGTTCGCCTCGTTACATTTCACCTTACTAAGAGGCTAGGGCGCGTGTTTAATTTAGTTTGCGTGAGTCTTTGGTTAGTAAGTTATGGGACGACGGTGCTCCGTCGGCTCGCCTGTAAATGTTTCTCCCTCCTGGGAGATCGGGTGTTTGCCCAGGTACGTTTGCTGCATTGGACTGCGCACTTATTAAACTAGCCATAGAACGTTAAATCTCTGTTCCTGTTCGCCTCGTTACATTTCACCTTACTAAGAGGCTAGGGCGTGTGTTTAATTTAGTTTGCGTGAGTCTTTGGTTAGTAAGTTATGGGACGACGGTGCTCCGTCGGCTCGCCTGTAAATGTTTCTCCCTCCTGGGAGATCGGGTGTTTGCCCAGGTACGTTTGCTGCATTGGACTGCGCACTTATTATACTAGCCTTAGAACGTTAAATCTCTGTTCCTGTTCGCCTCGTTACATTTCCCCTTACTGAGAGGCAGGGCTTGTGCTTGTGTTAGTCAGTTAGCCGATGTTTTCGGTGCAGCTGTCCTTTTCATCTTTTGTGCTTTTTTTCTCCGTGTATGGAGATGTGGGCGATTCGGTTCGGAACTTTGGTTCTGTTCGCCCTTCGGTACAATTCGTCTCTTAGGGAGACCGGGTGATGATGTTGGACATGTTTGCATGTGACTGCGAGCCTTTTAGCCTTGGAACATTAATTATCTGTGTTCCTTCGCCTCCTCCTATACCTATTGGTGTTAGTTTTCTGTGTTTATTTGCTGTGTGTTTTGTTTGTGCCATTGTGCTACTCGCCTGTTCTTGCGTCTCGTTATCGAGACAGGGCGTTTTATTTCTGGCTCTCGTGTGTAACAGTAACCACAGTAGCTGTGGTGTGTGTGTGTGTTCCTTGTCTCCTTCCCTTATCTGCGGGGTATCCCGCCTTAGTGGCCTAAGGGCTTAATGAATCCCCTTGCTGCGTTTGGCTCCTCCCACCTCACACGTCACGCCCCATTACAGAATTAACTGGAAATGTTGGCGTTATTTGTACTAGCTGTATTTACATAATGACATAAATATAAACATTTTGTTTTGTCATCAGCAGACATCCATGCAAACATTTGTGAGTAGAACTTTAATGGATTCTTTCATTGAACAAAAAACTTGAATGTTGAATAAAATAAATTCCCTAACCCCCTCCCCCAAAAAAATGAAGTCCCATTCAAAATGGATGTAGTCCTTGGGCTCAAATGCAGTAGTGTGGCCTCAATAGCCTTGCTGTAGTGTGCAGGATGCTGGGAATTATTCTGCATGTGATGGAAGAATGCACAGTGCATGCAGAGGGCCCTGCAGTAGTGTGCAGCATGCTAGGAATTATCTGTGCATGTGATAAAAGAATGCACTGCACATGTAATGGACGAATGCACGGTGTAGGGTTGAAATTCAACTGAATTCGCATTGAATTGGGTTGTTTTAACCAAAGCACGCTGCAAGACCTAGAATTGCATTTTGTGTGTATTTTCCAACTAAATTTAAGTTTCATGTCATAGGCTAACTTTTGCATTAAAAATTGGTCAAAATTTCCTAAATTCCCAAGCTTAATTTCCCATGGTGAATTTCCGGAAATTTACCGAAGATTTGCCGCCCCTTTGCAACCCAACTCTTAACTCATGTTATCTCATTAAAGCCACCTTTTCACTGAATGTGAAATATGGTCCCTTTTTCAGAATGTGAACTACTGGCTTCCACAGATATGTCAAATGTGTCCTGCATTCATTCAATCCACACATGAGGGAGAATATGATTCCTGCTGTGTCTATGACACTCACTGTACATCATCTCAGAACAGGATGTTACAATATTAATTGAATAGGCTATATAACTCCCAAGAATGAATATCAAAAGCCTATTGAATAGCTAGTGAGGCCTTTGAAGGCCAAGGTTAAACAGAAAATAATGTCCCTGTACAGTATGCCCTTCTCCCACAAGCTTGATGAACCATGGATTTGAAATATCGCATTAAAACGTGTTTGTCACATATATAAGCCCACATCTCATACACAAAAAAAAAACTTTCAATCATGTCAATATATTTAATGTCAGTTCAAACCAGCTTGTAGAAGAATTAAGAAATATAACCTGCTCAGTGATTTAATAACCATCTATTTCACCTATAGTGGCAGAGCAGAGCTGCTCAATGCAAGCTCTTGTTAAGCTGCTATTAACTCTTTATGGTGTAAGGTCACAAATATGTATTTAGAATGTTCTTAACTGAACATTCTAATGCTGATGTAACGATCACTACTGTTAACTGACAGCAACAAAGTTCTAGAACACTGACTGAGAATTTTGAAAAAACATTCCAAAAAACCTACTCCTCAAAAGGTTAAGAACAGATCACAACTGGATGAAGCTGCTATTTGGAGGTTGCTGCAACTCCGGTTGAGCTGCTATTAAGGAATGGCCGCTGCTCTGGTTAAACTGCTCTTAGGAAGCGGTGGCAGCAGATTATGAATATGACTCTTAATCGCGGGAGGAAGTGCACATATGACCCATGGGGGGGAAGTGAACGATCTGGCAGGGTCGAAAGTGGCATATGGGTGAAGGAGGTGGGGGTGGCGCGCAGCACACCGTTTCTAACATGGAGCACTGCTTGCTATTGGTCGGTTTCATGGAGCACTGCTTGCTATTGGCCGGTTCGGTTTTGACAGATGTGCAGCCTGGCCACCTGCTGTTTTGAAATAATGGAAAAGCATTAACCAGTCAAATGCACTTTATTTTCTCTGTTTATTATTTATTTAGCTTATCACGCTATCCAAATGAGACACAGCAAGCACTCAATGACACGCTTACGTTCACTCGTTCTGAGACGTGACCCCCGTTAACCATTGTGATGGACGATAACTAAATCAGGTCCCTTTATCATTCCTTATGTTCCCTAAACATTATTGTAAACAAAGTCAAAGCACGTAATTTAGTTTTGCTTATATTTATTGTGTAGATAATCATTTACAGAGACAACTGACACAACAGAAACGACTTACAATTAGTTTAAATTTGATTCCCGTGGAATGGTGACGCATAGACTAGGTAGGTCTTGGGGACTCTTCTCCTTGTATCGTTGTTGCAACAATAGTTTAATATATAACGTATTAAATTAAACATGAAATATGTTATATAAAACAATTCCTGTATGAAAATCTCATTGTTCAAAAAAAATCTTTGAATCAGTAACAAAACCCCTTTATCATCTGAAATCATCACATATGGTAGAATTGTTTTGTGAGACAGTATGTTATGCACTGGCAGTGAGTGGGTTTACTGTGAAGTATCCCTTGATATCTTGAAATAAAGCCATTACATTTCTCATCAGTTATAAGGGCAAACGAATAAATAAGTATATATGAATGAAAGCATGCAGTATATATGCTCTCATTCAGTTGCAAATGTTGTAGCATGAAATCCCTGCTGTTGTTTCACATGGCTGCATGTCCTCAACCGAACATCGTATCAGTTGTCGTCTCAATTACAGATGCTCGATCACTGACAGAGTCTTAGTTAACATTTCTGGCCTAGACGTACTGTTATCTGACTGGTAGCAGCACATTTCTTTCAATAGATTTGGGGGAGTTTATCATTTCTTGTTCATCAATCCTCTATCACAGGGGTGGGCAACTCCAGTACTGGGGGGCCGGTGTGTATGCAGGTTTAACTCCAGTCCTGGGGGGCCGGTGTGTATGCAGGTTTGACTCCAGTCCTGGGGGGCCGGTGTGTATGCAGGTTTAACTCCAGTCCTGGGGGGCCGGTGTGTATGCAGGTTTAACTCCAGTCCTGGGGGGCCGGTGTGTATGCAGGTTTAACTCCAGTCCTGGGGGGCCGGTGTGTATGCAGGTTTAACTCCAGTCCTGGGGGGCCGGTGTGTATGCAGGTTTAACTCCAGTCCTGGGGGGCCGGTGTGT
The DNA here is from genome assembly GCA_029718625.1 of Synaphobranchus kaupii. Classification (NCBI taxonomy): domain Eukaryota; kingdom Metazoa; phylum Chordata; class Actinopteri; order Anguilliformes; family Synaphobranchidae; genus Synaphobranchus; species Synaphobranchus kaupii. Next base: position 17,756,729 of record CM056395.1, read on the forward strand.
ATGCAGGTCTAACTCCAGTCCTGGGGGGCCGGTGGGTATGCAGGTTTAACTCCAGTCCTGGGGGGCCGGTGTGTATGCAGGTTTAACTCCAGTCCTGGGGGGCCGGTGTGTATGCAGGTTTAACTCCAGTCCTGGGGGGCCGGTGTGTATGCAGGTTTAACTCCAGTCCTGGGGGGCCGGTGTGTATGCAGGTTTAACTCCAGTCCTGGGGGGCCGGTGTGTATGCAGGTTTAACTCCAGTCCTGGGGGGCCGGTGTGTATGCAGGTTTAACTCCAGTCCTGGGGGGCCGGTGTGTATGCAGGTTTAACTTCAGTCCTGGGGGGCCGGTGTGTATGCAGGTTTTTACTGCCACCAGTTACCCTGGCTCAATAAGCTAATTAGTGACATACAGCAACATTACTTTACTCGCAAATTAGTATCAGCTTCTGTTCATACTGCGGAATGTAGCTAAAATATCAGATTATGTAAATGATTGGGCTAATTAAATAATTGGTAACTGGTGGAAGCAAAAACCTGCATACACACCGGCCCCCCAGGACTGGAGTTAAACCTGCATACACACCGGCCCCCCAGGACTGGAGTTGCCCGTCCCTGCCGCTCTATCAGTATGGGAGAGCGCAGTCAAAAGACACTTTCTGCTCTGAAAAACATGCCACTTCACAGGAGTACACTTCATGTTTATCCACCCTTGCCAAGCTGCAGTCCCCTGATCAGCCACAGGGGTCGCTCTAGCTTCCGTTCCAGCCAAAGCAGAGAGGAAAAGCACAGCCCTCCTCCTCCTTTATAATATTTTTACATTACATTACAATCATTTGGCATCATAATCATATTTCTCAGTTTTAGTGCATGTTTTCGATTGGCCCAGACAGATTTTGTGTGCAATGGACATCTGATATTGAGAGGTTTCTGACCACCAGAACCTTTACATTGGCTGCCACAGAGCAAAACAGAGTTTGTGGTCTAAAGTAAGAAAATTACAAGTCAGCTTGTAATTTTTTGTTTCCAGAGGCCGTACATATGAACATATGAATTTATTGTATCAGCAATCTCGGGTCATAGTTCCAGCTGGAGTATAATACTAAATGTAATTTTTGACACTCAAGTAATATACGTACGTAGAACCTCTTGAAGCTGCACAAGCTGCTTTGGAGTTACCTGGAGTGTACTGCTTTAGATAATGAATCCCCAAATGCCCTATACCCAGGGTTCGAATTGTAAAATATTAACTATTAAATATGAATATTATAAATATAAATATTCAAATATTAAGGGGGACACTGTTGGTTAACGGGGGGGCTCTTATATCGCTATACATTTGCCGCAGGCAGGCACACACAATTCAATCTTACCGTTCCTTTTCATTTATTATAAAGTGCTTTAATCCATATAACAACACAAACAACAAAACATTCTTTAGGACGAACAAAAGCCACGTTTATTCATGAAAAAAAGAGGCTAAAACACATTACAGTTATACGCGTAAGCATATTACTGACGTTCTGGACCGATGGCTTAGCTCATCTTTTATGTTAATTAAGAGTAAAAAAAATCGGCCTTCATTCTGAAACAGCGATAGCGATCTGCCCATTCAACGAGCCCCCGATTTGGCCAGATTTCAGATTAAGCTTTCCCAGAATCTATCTACATATAAATAAGTTTTATTTTATTCATAAATTTAATTTAATTTAATTTCCAAATGTTATTATACATCCAAAAATATTGTAAGATGACCGTATGACAGCACCTAGCACTGAACTAATAACTATTCTCCAAAACAGGATATTGTTATCAAATACTATCATTAATTCTCTGTGCCCCCTCAGTTTTTTAGGTGCAGGTCGCCCTTGTTCTGAAACAGTAGCGGAACAAATTACAGTTTACAGGCCACCACAGTTTATTTACCTGTAGGTCTATGTAATTATCCCTCGCCAAACCAAAAATAAAACTTTAACAATTACATTTCAGCCATAATTTTACAAACAGACATATGATTCATCCGGCGCTAATAACGAGCAGAAGTGAAAAACCGAGGCATTAAAACTGTATGATTGAGAAAGAATAATGTCATTTAGCTTACATCTATTTATGTGAATTGGCTGTCTTTTACCGATGCAATTCATGTCATACAAACACATTCACACACGCTCGCATTGGCATGGCGGCCAGAAAACACACTCACACGGCCACTTAAGGCTACATCAATATATGACCAAGCCACAAATGAATAGAATAGAATATGAAAATAATAGCTGTCCTACCTCTCTCCATCTCTCTCTCGCAACAAGGCAGTCGGACGACTCGGACCAGTGTAGCGTACAATTCTTCCCAGCGTATCATTTTTCCCACTTCCAGGTCCGTTGCTTGACTGTACGTCTCACTAGCTATGGCACCTAGCACTGAACTAATAACTTTCAATGTATTGTTTCAATTGGCCTGTAAATAAACATTATTAGCGAGTTCTACACTCGCATTACGTAGCACGAATGCTAGCTACTGACTACGGATGGGTTCAAAAAGATAACTCGTCTTCTCATAAACGGGCACAATGAAGGTGTTATCTGATTGGACATTGCTCAACTTCCCGCTCGTAGTTGAGCAGTGATTGGTTATTTGTCCTGTTCGAGTGACGGACCTGGAAGTATCCGGGAAATATTATACGCTGGGAATAATTGTAACCTACGCTACACCAGCCCAAAACAGTAGAAAATCAGACTGGCCCTTCTGGCATTTGCCAGAACTGCCAGATGGCCAGTCCGGGCTTGGGTGGAGCTAAGGACCGAGGAAAGGACACGAGGAAATGATGCAAGAATTGAAAATAAGCAAGGAGTGAAAATAAGTGATTGGACTGAACCCAATGCGTTTCGTTTTACAGAATTGCATATCTTAACAAGGGGGACGATTTTCCCAATTTCCCTTAACAAGGGGAGCGGTGCTCCCCCGCGTCCAACACTGCCTAGACCTGCCATTGTAAACCTGGCAGGTCACTTCACTAAATATGCAAAATATCCTTCATCACACACAAAATATGTCTAGGCCAATCAAAAAATATACACTGAAAAAGCTGTGATGTCTGTTTGTTGTTGTGTCTCTTGATGCTGCTTGAGTGCCATGTTACATGTGAGTATATTATACTATGTTACCTCTTTTGGCTCCTTAAAGTCAGCATATAACTTATTTTGCAACCGCATTTAATAGTATTGTGACTAAATACAGCAGATAACAGATGTCACAGCTAATCACCAACTCTTTTTTTAGGAGACCTGCAGTTCATGAAGGCTGAAAAATGTAATTTAATCTTGTCTTACATTTGCATTTGAAAAGACAATACATGTTTGGGGTAATATATAATATAAAATACACTGGAAAAAAATATGAATGCACAAAGCCTTCAACAAAAGGTCAATCCTCTGTAAGCTGTTTATGTAACCCCCCCCCCCCCCCCCCCCCCCAATGTGGGGACAATGTGGGGAATATTCTATTTATATGTAACAATTATATCAGGTATTATTAAAATTCATTAATTACGTAATTAATTTTTTAAAATTAGGACAGTAGCTCATTGTATATTGTAAGTTTCCTTGAATATGTATGCAAATGGAAGGATTACAATAGACTGGGGGTGAGGGGGTGATTAACATAAAAATAATACAATTAAGCAAGTAACCACTTTCAAATAACACTCTGGATAAATAAACACTCAAAAATCCCTCAGTAGTTCAGATATTCCTGAAATGAACAGTGATAAACCATGAGAGACCGGTTCACACGAACAACACTAATGGGAGACGGAAAAGTTAACACGCTTTTAAAAAGGGGTGGGGCAGGTTGGAACACTATAGGTGGGACCGTGGGAGTGAGGTTTAAATGCTGGAGACTTTGTTATTTTCAGTGCGTAAGAAATCAGACTTAAATTCACATAGTGCCATTCGCCATAGCCAACATTGCAAGGTAGACCGCGTCATCAATGGTGAAACCTGCAAGTGCTTCCAGTACTAACCATTGTTTTACTGGATTTTGACTGAATGACTGTTGTTCTTATTGTTAATGTTTTTAACATGTTTAATATGCTCTCTCTAGTTCGCCATCTAAAGGACAAGCAGTAGAGCCTAACATCCGCTTTTTTAACTTAATGCAATAAGAGCATTAATGTCATCCGTGTAATGTAATCCAATTGGTTTGCGATACCGACTAAAAATATTTTTACCACCACCCCACTCCACAGACAGATAGACAGACAGACATAATTCCCATTCGTTTTATACCCCATGTAACGGTAACGTATAGATCTATTTTCATAAGACCCGGCAGTGTCGTGGAACAAGCAGTTCGATCCCTGGCCTTTCAAGAACAAACATTTGCTTATTTAACAGGTAGCCTATTGGCATTTTGTTGTCAATCGCCTTCTACGGTGGTAATTGGTATGACTTTATACACTCTGCAGAACAGCGAATAGAAATCCGCTCGAACATAAAATGCCATTTACCCGCTGCCTCGGTGCTACCTCTATGGGTGCTACCCGGTCACCACTGAAGCCAATATTATTGCGACGTACACAGTAAATTCACAGCAAAATGTCCAGTGTTAATTAAACTCTAACAATGTTGATTCAACTCTAGCAGTGTACACATGAGCCTACTCTGGCCAGATCAGGCTCATATATAGACCTACACTGTTAGAGTTGAATTAACACTGGACATTTTACTGTGTAGTAAGGCAAGTTCCAATAAAAAAAAGTGTCCTTGCCTTAACGCGAGTGTAACCTACAACGACATTTCCAACACACGCAATCAAGAGAACATACCCACCTAACAAGCACAAACACTAAACAGTGTAGTAGGCTCCAGTTAATACCGCTGCAGGCATTTTGGAGAAACTGACTCAGGCATAGCCATTAAATTTGGTGTATTTATTCGCCATGGCTGATAACATTTTAGCTATAATCAGAAAACCAATAGACTACTTTTAAACAGTTTTTTTTTTTTAACTGGAGCTTTTACACGACATCGCTAGCCTACTTCACACTTCACATAGATTTGTAATTCCATGCGCATAGGCTACTATATATATATATATATATATATATATATATATATATATATATATATATATATATATATATACCATAGCTACAGTATGCCAGGAGTAACTCGTCCAAACATTCGTAACCACTACAAGAAAATATGATAATGCGTAAACTGCTGACACCAAATACTTAGAGAAAGCCTTTAAAAAAAACATTGTCTGCACTTAGATATAGGATACATATTTGGCAAAGAAAACATGATATAAAACAGTGTGATTAACAACTATAGGCTATCTAGCCAAGACAATAACTCCTTTTTTAAATAACTATAATAACAGGTGCGCGTTTCGCCCCTCGCCACTATAAACGCAAATTATCTTCAGAATTCCAGCGCGCTTAGGTTGGAATACTTTAAATGAGCAATGCATTTAAAACAACTCTATCATGCATTTTCTCAACTCTGAAGAAGGCAGCACGTTCACATCTTTACTTTGAGTCCTTCGACTCGCTCCCTCTTACCTGCGTTCCTCAGTTTCTTGTTCCGGTAAACGGAGAAAATCACCAAGAGGTTGCCCAAAATATCAACGACGGTTGTGAATATCAGAAAGCATCCTAGAGTGTTCGCGACCCAAGGCGGACGATTCAGGGTTAGCTCGTGCGGGGCCAGTGAAGAACCGTTGAAATGGGTCCCATTTGTGCTCATTGTACAACGTCAATTTACTTTTCACATTCAGCGCAATGAAATTAAGTTTTGCACCCCATGTGTTCTATATTTTGGCGTCAAAGCTGTGGCAGAATTATCCAGCAAATGTCTTCCTCCTCATGTTGTAAACACCTACAGTCCTGGTTTAGGATTCTAACTTTTCCTCTTTTTTGACTAAGCGTTCATATGTCACAGTCTACACTTTTATAGCTTGGTGTGCATCCATCACTTTGTTGGTATGTGACTGTTCGCGCGCCGCTAACTTCAGCCCTCCCCACCATGTGATTGAACCGTTTCTACAGTCTATGGATTGGACGCACGACTCGTGCACAAGCCCCTGCAACGCTGAAATGCTGCCCCTCGGTGGAAAAAAGAATGCGGTAACAGGCTTCAGTCTCGTATGAAGTCTCTGGCTGCGAGCGCGTTCATTCATACCTAAGAGCGACTCAGGGGTTATCTGTTTCACGTGCTCATTCATTATCATTTTCCAAATCATTCATATATTCTATCTAACATCGAACCATTCAGGCGTTTGTCTAAGGCGCGTGGGAGAAAGGAAGCGGCTGAAATTCTACGCACAATTAAGCGAAACCTACAAACTGATCCTCGTTCACACACAACATTACTGCAATTATAATTGTTTCCAGTTTTGTGAGAGATTATGGTGTTCATTATTATTATTAGCCTATTATTATGTTCTTAAACCAACCCCCCCTCCCCCGCCAGAATGACAAAGCCTAAAACACAGCACAAGGTTTACTGCCTGATCAAAAAATTCAGGGAGAGGTTGGGGTTTGCGGTCTTAAGACATAATTATGCATGTATAGAGAGGACTCGTCAGCGACTCTGCAAAACAGCAGCGTGCTGGTCCTCTCTCCCAGCCCTCCGGTAGCCTACGTGTTTCCAGTCTGGAGATTTGAGAATGGAAACGTGGTTTTCGACGAGAAAAGGGATGGAGGGGCTGGAATATACTAAAATAACTCCTCACGTGCGGCCAGATGTTTTCGGGGGCAGCGCAAAGCCTGTAGCCTACCTAGCTGCATGGCAGGAAATAACGCATAAACAATAGAGGAGGTGGCAGACTAATTTAACAACCAGAGTGTTACTCTCCCCAGCATCTGTGCACGTGCCTCAGATTTAACAGATGAGAACATGAGCGCACACAAAGCCAGACGTGCCAGGATGCAAACACACGAGCGCTCACGCAAGCAAATGCACATGACGACGGACGTGTGCACTCATCCGAATATATGGCAAATACAAAGCAGGCACGCACGCACGCAGGGACACACTGATGCGCAAACACAATAATGGCTCTTAATTTTTGGAGGTTTTTTGTGGTTTTATCACAAACACACACACAGAAGTTAGACACACATACACACTTAGAACAAAAAAAAATGCTTTTGGCAATGTTCACTTTGATCTCAGCCATAATATTCACAGTTGCCACATTACGATAGGGTTGCCAAGTTTTCCCTACCAAGGTTTATTTAATCTCACACCAACGCAGTTCCAGTCCCAACCCAGCAAACAGGACGTCCCCTTTTAGTCCCCTCAAAGTTATGATGTGACGTTCCCTAGGGATGTCCTAAAAACATTACGAGGACGTTATTAAAGTCCTAGGAAGGTCACTGTTTGGTTACAATATGACAATTCGAATTTTTCGGGGACGTTGAAGCAACGTCCCTATCCGGTTATGATATGACGTTGTTCTCACAACATTTATGGGACATTCAGGGACGTTCCTGCAACGTCTGTTACTGGTTACAATATAACGTCATGTAATGAATGTCTGGAGGACGTTACTAGAACGTCCCGGGAACGTTCTCTGTGACGTCCTCATAACGATTAGAAAACCCTACAAAAAGACGTCAAGGTGACGTCCTGATGACATTTTTGAGACGTTCAGGGGACGTCCCGGGGACCTAATTTTTTTTAGCTGGGAACGTATTGCCTTGCACTCACTTCTCCCATATGTCACCAGAATCTGTACCTCTGGAAATCATTATTTCCAGTGCAATTCTGTCTGAAAGCCCTCTTACCTTCCAGGAACTGTTAATTCAAATATTCTTCAAAGTTTACAGTCAGTAAGCAGGGGCACCAGGTAACCTGGTACAGGAACATTGGGTTGCTTCATTGGGATCCATACTCTGTAGCCTACAGACTAAGAAATCCTGTCCGGCAACCTGTAGGCTAATGCTGGCCCCTGTCTGAGCTGCAGGCCAGATAATATTTAATTCTTTAAGATGGCAGTAAATCTCTGAAGACAGCACCATGTCCACAAACAGAGGATATCTGTGTATTCCCCTGAATGTGCAGCTACAGCGTCATCAGCCGCACAATGAGGGAAACATCTCACCAATAAAGTGTGAAATGCAGGCTTTTTCAGGCACCGGATCCTTCCGAAAGGCATTTAATATTGCTGTGTGGTAAAACAGAGCTGTGCGATAGGTAGGACTATACTTGGACTGTGCCTGTTTAAGGGGACAGGGAAAGGCCTGTTAGCTCAGCGTTCGCCTGCCACGTCTCGGTGCTGTCCTCGAGGGGGGGGGGGGGGGGGGGGGGGGTTCCGTTTTACCAGTTCCGGCTTTGCCCGGTAGAACTGAAATTAATTTATAGCCGCCCAATTATATATGCGACGTTGACTGACGATGGCGGAGTGCTAACCGTCTCCCTGGAGAGCAGCTTCGGGCGCCCCTGTTAGGACGTGTGACTCACATTCCCGCTCCAGCAGAGGTGAGGTCACTGGAGGGAATTGCTGGCCTACATATTGACTGATGGTGCAAAGCAGAATGCCCTGCCCCCTGCTCCCCATACAGCACATTCACTTTCAATACTAAGCTCTGCGCACAGTGGCTGCACGAAAGCACTTCATCTGTATGTCTCTACACACCTGCTTGCCTGAAAAAGGGAGGGAGGGCAGCTGGTGACTCATTCTGGGCTTTATATTTCAATTTGAATTTACGTACCCCCCCTGGCTGGAAACACCTCTGCTCCACATTCCCTTTCCTTGTGGGTTCTGTTCTATGCGCCCGATTCTTTCCTCTGAGTCTTCCGAGGAGCGATAGAAAACACGGCCTGTTTCGGAAACGGCTGGAGCTCCTGTACCGCCGTAGCCTGAGGCGGCAGCTGTCAGAACAGTGTGCGGCGGGAGCACGCAAAGCCCCCCCCCCTTCCTGCATTCTGACATCGACTAAAAGAGCCTTCAAGGGCCGTCAGACAAACACACTTTGCCATTTCATTCAATTTTAACGGAAAGCCAAATCTCTGTGGCGATTGCAGTTACAGTTTTTTACGATTGCTTTGACTCATTTTGCACAACAGAGTTTCAATGTGCAAAACTCTTAACACAGAATGCTATACTGCTCAGTTTGGGTTCAAAATGTAATATAGCATGCAACATAAAAATACCAGTGTCAAATCCGAGAATATTATATGCAAAAGTTTATCACAGCACCAGAACATTAGATATTTCAAACAATGAAGTTAAATCATTGCTGCATTTTCAATATACAACAGTCATCATGAAATAATGCTGCCAAACACAAAATCCTTCTGATAAAAAAAGAGTTTGAAAGTGTTTTTTGGTCATAACGCAAAATGCTATACTCCTAATCTTGGGCTCAAAATTATATATAGCATGCACAATAGAAACAACTGAACCAAATTAGATTGTATTTCATGCTAAAGTTTATCATAGTGTCAGAACAGTGGATATGTTCATCGTTGAAGTTTAATTATTGGTGCATTTTCAAATACAACGGCCATTATCAAATAATGTGGTCAAACACAAAATACTTGTTACCAAGAAAGACTATGCAATGGTCATTTCCTCATAAGTACTTGAAATTATGTACAGCAATCATCCCCTGTGATAGACTGCAGTTTTGCGCTTGTGTTTTTATGAAAGACAAACAAAATATTAGATTATTTGAAGTTTAATCATTAAAGAAAAATCATACAGTAATGCAGTACTGTAAACTCAACTGTATTGTACAGTAAAAACAAAAACAACAGTAAAAGCAAAAACAGTTACAGTAACAACAAACTTTACTGTAAAGTAAAAAAAAAAAACAGCTTTTCGGTGCTTAAGCAGCATCGTGCCTCTCCGCTGCATTTTCCCACAGAAGTTGACGTCGCATCTGATGTCTTCGTTGGCAAAACAGCGCTGGTCAAATCTTTTAGAGTGCCTTATCCACCCCTGACACTGCTGGGCTGTAATGTCATCGCATGCCTCATCCATGGCCTGAAGGAGCGTTTCCTGCTCATATGGATGCCTATCATATACCTTCCACCTCCAGGCCGAGAAAAACTCCTCGATGGGGTTCAGAAAGGGGGAGTAAGGTGGAAGGAATTGTGGTCGGAACTCTGGATGGGCTGTAAACTAGTCTCGCACAGCCAATGCACGATGGAAGTTTACATTGTCCCAGACAATGATGAACACCATCTCAGCATTTGGCTGTACGAGACGGTTGTACAGCCCATCCAGAAAATGTATGAGGCGCAAGGAGTTGTACTATGCCCCCAGCAGAGGGTCACGAGCCTCAACTCCATTGCGGGAAATGGCAACACACATTGAGATGTTGCTCCGCGCTGTCCTGGAACAACAACAGTGGCCCTCTGCCCAATTACATTCCAGCCCCGACGCCGGCGCTTGCAGAGATTAAATCTTGCTTCATCCTCGTATATATGATCTCATGCTGCTCTCCTCCAGCATCAATGTCCATCATGCTCTGAAATCTAAAACACATGAGCATTACCGAGATAAAAATAGACCAATGCTTCACTGTATGTACAATATGCAAAACAAGGTTATTTCTATGCACCATATTGTAGCGCTTTCCAAATATCAATAAACTTGAATAGGCTACATTACAATTGATTAGGCCCAGGTGCTTTCCCTCATTGATTGGTTGCCCACAGGCTGATGGATGTGTGTGGGCCTGCCCATTGGTCTCAGGGCCAGGTCTAGGCAAACTAGGCATGTACAGTACCTATTACCTATGTACTGTATATTTGCGCTGAATAGACCCCCTGGCGAAATTGGACCCTAGGCACTATGGACCCTAGGCGCGAAATTAGACCCTATGTCTAGTTTTCCTAGATCCGGCCCTGAGACCAATGGGCAGACCCACACACACACATACGTACATAATCCTAATGTGATGTCTAGGGCATAATGTCAACCAGTCTACACATTTTTAGAGGATGGGTTGCTAAAGTATTCGCTACTGTAGTATTGCAACATTGCTATACACATACCTGAACATATTCTCACCCTCAAAGTCTTCACCCTATCTTCATTCCTTTGGAAAGGCACCAAGTAGATTTGTTTCATTGTGATTTGGTGCTTTTTCAAAATTTGCCCAATTGTTGCTGATTGTGTGGATGTTTTGGAAGATTCCGTTATTGGCTAGAATCTGTTGCTGTATTTCTTTTATTCGTATATCGTTTCTTTGCACCGCCATGTCTACTAGTCCCCTCTCCTGCTGGGCACAGAGAAGACGGCCACATCCTCCACCTGGTGCTGCTCTTTCAGTTCTAAAGTACAGTAAAGATAACAATTACAACAAAGATAATTCACACCCACACTGTAACACAGACAGCAATATCAATTTTACAATTACTGTAATTTCAATACAGTTACTGTACAGTAAATGGCACATATTGACTTGCCGATTATCTCTCTTAAAAATTCTTGTTATGGATGCCACAGTTTATCTTTTCAGGTTTGGCTGCACAACCCTCCAGTGTTAGACCTCTGTTTACCACATGGTCGACAATAGTGACTCTAATTTCATTTGACACAACTGCTCTTCTGCCTCCTTGGCCACGACCGTGACCCCGTCCACGACCACGACCACAACCCCGTCCACGACCCTGTCCTTCGTTACCAACCTCAACCTCACTGACCTGCTCCAAGTTGTCAGAAACTGCCATTCAGGTTTCTAAGCAGCCTTTTATGTAGTGGGGAAGAGATTATCAATTGTGTTGCAATGCTACTCACCTCGGCAAGGTTGTTGGAAGTACTGAGACATGACTACAAAGACCTGTTGAATTGATTTAGTCATCTGCATTTGTAGTAATAAGCATTTGAACATTGTTGTAATATTAGGTGGCTGTATTCTGAGAATGGACCATATGATTTAGAGTTTGGCACTTTGTATTAACAGTTTTGCACTTTGTATGTCAGCATAGGATGTGGTATCTTAGAGTATGAATTTTGAAAGTCAGTTTGGCACTTTGCATTTCGAGTTTTGTACATTGAAATTCTGCTGTGCAAAATGAGTCAAAGCAATCGTAAAAAACTGTAATTGAAAAAGTCTGTCTCTCTCCATCTCTCTCTGCCTCTCCTGCTCTCCCTCCCTCCAGCCTCCCCCCCCCCCTTTACTCCACGCCTATAAAAGAGGAGTTTACACATTGCAGCTTCTCCCGTCGTCCTGCAGCGCGCCCTTGGGACCGGGATGTCTTCCTTTTACGGAGGGTTTTAAAATGCAACCCGTGTAGCAGCGAAGCCTGAAGACACGGAGCATAGCGCTTTGAGCCCAAACACATCGCCAGCCTCACAGTGAGAAAACGGAAAATATTAAAGCACATAAAAAGCACCCCTCCCCTGTAAAAGAGAAGCGGATGATGCTTATCACCTTCCGTGGTTTTTCTAAGGTTAGACACAGAAGATGAAAGAAAGGGGTTTTCTTATAAAAGAAAGGGGTTTTTCTGGATCCTAAAAAACGGACTTGGACGGTAAAGGCGTTGGTCTCAGATTCGACTTTGGGCTGTGAAACTTGTCAATGAAGACCCCCTCCATCCTTAAAATATACGCTCATGTTCATGTAAATGTGCGGCGTGAGCATCAACGTCACCTCCAGTTGACAGGAAGTTCAGTTTGAAAGTTTGCCGTTTCTTTTAAAACTGAGATTTATTTAAAGAGAAGGACAAACAATACAAACTCTTTATATCTGCACAAACCCAGCCACAGCGCTACACTCTTTTCTACAGAGAATCAACAACCGATTAAATGCACAGATGGAAAATCCAGATCAGCATTCAATTAATAGCCGAATCGAGCCAAATTAATTGAAAGCACAGCTTGACAGAAAGCTAGCACACATAAAACGCCCCGGAGGATTAGGTTTTTAGGCTTTGAGAACCACTGATATAATGCCCTGATGGTGGAAAACATGTTAATAAAGTATCATTATTCGTTTGCTGTGAACTGTCGGGACACGTATTTGAAGATGGAGCCATGGTTAAGCTCGTGCAGTGTCCCTGGCCCATGAGGAGGTTGGTTTTTAATGCTTCCCCTGAGTTTTCACCCCTCAGACAGTCCGCGGGGAGCCTCGTTTCGAGGCTCCGTTTTGGGCTGGGAAGCCGTGGCGCGGCAGCAGCGCTCCGACAGCTCCCAGTGGCCTGTCAGAGTTCACCCAGGGACTAGAGACGGACAGTCTGCTCAAGAGCCCGGAGAGCCCGTCAGCCCATCATTCTGCCATCCAGATGTGTGTTTCTGTGCTTGTGTGTGTGTGTGTGTGTGTGTGTGTGGTGTGTGTGAGAGAAAAAGAGAGAGAGGTGAGGGTGCTTCTGTATGTGTGCGTGAGATAGACAGAGAGAAAAAGAGGGCATGTTTGGGGGGGGGGCTTTTGTGCTTGTGTGTGCACGGCTGTGTTTGGAAAAGAGAGAGAAGTTAGGGAGAGTGTCGTTGATGTATATTGTTTGTGAAATGAGCAAAGTGTGTGTGTGTTTGTGTATGTGGTATGTGTGAGGGAGAGAGATAGAAAGAGAGATAGAGAGGGGGGGTGCTTGTGTGTGTGTGTGTGTGTGTGTGTGTGTGGTGTGTGTGACAGAAAGAGAGAGAGAGGTGAGGGTGCTTCTGTATGTGTGGCGTGTGAGATAGTCAGAGAGAAAAAGAGGGGGTGTGTGTGTGTGTGTGTTCACATGATCCAATCTGGCAAAGGAGAGGGTTCCAGGTATTTGGTGAAATGCTGGACAGTAGGGCCCATTAGAAACCATAACGCAATTTGAACCTGTTTCATTAAAATAATCCTTGTTGTCTATAGGCAAACCAAGATTTTTTTGAAAGGTGACTTTTGAAAGCACCTCATACCTGATTGATACTGTACCATACATGGTACAATCCTGATATAATAATCTCACATTAAAAAAAAAAAAGTATCATGCAACAAAACAACTGCTTACTGTTCATCGTAATCCCAGGGCATCAGCCAATCGCTGTCGAGAGTCTTGAGAGGATTTGATTTTGTTCTGAAGCTGGTGATTGGTTACGCGCTTGGGATTATGAGGTCCTGCGAGTGCTAGCCAGCGTGATCGCTCCCCACATTGACGAAAAAAAAGGTCTGGCTTGTTGTCCCGAGCTATCTGGTACACCCAAAATAATAGAGGCCTGCTGTTTCTGCTACATTACATAAGACAGACTTCTGAACCAGTTCACTGAAAGGACACCATTCATGTTAATACGGTACAAATAAAAGATGCACTATTATTTAGCTTTTGCTACCATACCATTGCTTTGCATCTCCTTAATGTAATACGATGTTTGATCAAGTCAAGAACTGACAGGGACATAATAACCTGATTAGAAAAGGCAAGCACGGTATAAGCTTTATTATGTAACATGATGTAGGAAGAAGGAAAAAAAACAAAAACACAGCAAGGTCATGGGTATTGAGTGACCAGCGAGTGACCAGCGAGTGCACAGACGGCCGGGCTTTGTGGCCTGTTTGTGCGGGGCGGTTTGAGGCAAGCCCAGGTCACCATAACGCTGCCAGATGCAGATCCCGTCACGTGACACGACGGGGTGAGGTGCCAGAGTGCGTTCACAGATCACCCCCACCTCTTACCCCTCAGGATCCTGTCACAAGGTCAGAGGTATTTAGGATTTGTCAGATCCAGGAGGGGGAGGGGTGCTTGTGACAGCCCTCAGTCTGTTCTGTGAGCTCAGGTGATTTTTTAACTTCCCGGAGATGATGGACTACAGCCTGCGATTGTGTTTTTAAACACCGTGACTTTGATTTCAGGCTGGGATTGTGTTTTTAAACACCCTGATTTCATGTACACAGCTTGGGATTGTGTTTTTGAACACTCTAACTTTGAGCACAACCTGCCAATTTTGTTTTTATACACCCTGACTTCGATCACAATCTCTGATTGTGTTTTTAAACACCCTGACTATTATTGAGGGAGCTCAGAGGGACTTCATGTACAGCTTCGGATTGTTTTTAAACTCAATAACTTGGAGCACAGCCGGTGATTGTGTTTTTAAACACCCTGACTTGTGACCAATATGACATAAATAAATGTGACTGAGGTAAAATTCTGTCAAATAGGACAGTTAAATTCATCAGTTCCTAAATAAATTATTCACAGCTCAGTCTGATGTAAATCCTATTGCAAGGTTATATGGACGTCCAGTAATATTAAAGGTTTAATTGGACCCAAAATCTTGGTTCTAGAAACAGTAATAAAATATTTACCCATCTGATTCATTCAGCAAAACGCCCCTTTCCATGTTAACCTCTGGGGCTGCATTGCCATCTTGTGGTAATTGTGGGGTATACCATTTTTTTGGTTGGCATTAACTGCCTACAATACCACAGAACCAGAGGAGAGAAAAGAAGAAGCATCCCTTTACCCGATCATATGCGGCAGGCTTCATTCAAACAAAGCAGCAACATACACAAGGTCGCTCCATAATTTGAGCAACCATTTTTTTTAATGTTTAGCAACGCAATCTTTGGTGTGATTGTATAAATAAAACAGTTTAATGTCATTTTGTAGCGTAATTGGATCGATGAAGCATGATATTACGGGGGGAGAAGTGATTGCAATTAAGAAGCTACGTCCCCTTTTTAATACGTATCACATTCCACGTCACGGCTGAAGTACTGCCCTGACCAAATTACCGTGTCATGCATGAACGATGAGAGAAAGGTTGAGGGGTCAAAGTGCGGAGTGATACCCCCCCTTCCCAACCCACCCCACGGCTCTTTCGTTTTAAACCATTATTTTCACCGACGCCCGTTTCACAGCATGCAACAGTAAAAGTATCCAGATTCCGATTCTAATCACGGAGATCTAGGTCTTTTTGGGAGTCATGGATTTGTGAAATGGACCAAGAAATTAAGAAGCAATTGGAAGTTGCTCAAAGCGATACAACTCTTTAAAATATCTGCATTTAAATGATGCTTTAATTTAGGAATTTGTTCAATCTAGCTGTTAATGGTGAAAAGCCATAATGGGCAATAATACACTAATCATTTAAAAGCGTCTAATTTGTTTTGGTTTGTAAGCAGTAAATCTTTATGATGGAGAGGTAGACTTGAATTTATTTCCAAAATATTGTCAAGGCAACATTACTTGCATGCATCTGCCAGTCCACCCTCAATTCCAGCTAATGGCAGTAGATACCTCCAAATCAGCCAATGAGAAAAGCTCAAAAGCTCAGGCTGTGCGTCATACAAAGCTTAGGGTGGAGTCACTTTGAACATTAGTAACCATTCTGCAGACGTTCACAGCTTACACATTATAAACAATCCATTAATGCAGGAGGATATTTAGTGAATAAAACTTGGTCGAGTATCTTGCTCAAGGGCAGCCTTCAAGGGTCCGCGCTCCACTTGCGAATCAAACCTGTGACGCCCGAGTTATAAGTCCAGTTCCCCAACCACTGTTCTACGCCGCTTCGTCATATCACACCAGGAGACGTGACCTTTGGACTGTGGAAAAAGCGTTAAAAGGGACAACGGATGGACGGTGGGGGGTGACAGACGAGAAGGCGTAAGCCGGTGTCACACCATCTCTCTCTGGACTTCCATACCAAACCCTGGCCACCATGTGAACCCCGCCTCCCCGTTCTTTAGCCACACGACTGTTTATTTAGGGACAACCCTGGTGGGGGCGGAGTGTCGATCACCCTTGGATTAAGGCAGCAGCGCGTTACGTATGCCGTGACCTCTCGCCCAGGGCTCCTCCGAGAAGGAGATACGCGCCTCAGTGGGACTCGCCTAATAAAAGCCACCTGTTCCCGGCGATCGGATGCACGCGCCGTCCCCCGACCTTTTCCAAAAACCCAAGGGTGGAGACGTCCGCCGTCGCCCGCGATCTGCGCCATCACCTCTCCTCCCGCTCCGCGAGCACGCCTCGTGAACAGACGCTCATTAGATCTGCACTACAGATCTCCAAAGTAGTTCTCAAACACGGGCGAAAAGTTTTAATCGCGCTCGCTTGAACTCAAAAGTATCGTTGTGAGGGATGGATTCAGGCCTTGATTCAACATAAAGGTGCGGCTCCATCACAAATCTGGGAGATGCTAACCGTGCAGAATTTGAAAAAAATTAACTGCACAAAACTCCCTTGCGATTCCGATCACGTTCGGTATATTAAATTTAAAAGGGTACATTTTATTGAAGCTGCATTTGGGTCACTGTGCAGATTGCTGTTTAATGAATGTGTGTACCTCGGTCGTTAAAGGGGTTGGGCTTGAACATCTGTAAGCCTCCGAGCGCATGCTTTTTTATTTTCCCTAACAACACCCCCCCCCCCCCCAAAAAAAACAAACAAAAAAAAGCTTGGGATTAACCTTGAAAGAATGCATTTTTAATGAGATTCAAACCAACTGTTATCTGGATTTAGAAATTCCGTTTTAGCCCCCAACCCCCCCTCTTTCCCCCTCTATAAAAATATGTTTCTCAAGAATAGCACGGACATATGGAACCCACGACCCTCTATACCGGCAGCCTGCAATCTAGTGTAAACAGAAACCCCCCTTTGAAGCGTGGATCTTTTCTTCAAGGTTAAATTGCTCTAATGAGAATTCCTGACCCCAGTGCCAAAGTAAAGAGTCCGACGTCAGCAAAGTTTGAAAGTACACAGGAGTCGTAACGGTTCCCTCGGAAACGGAGGGGGAGGTGCGGGGGAAGGGGGGAGGAGGAGGAGAGGCAGGGCCCCAGAGACGAGCTAGCTTTACCATGTCAGGAGCTCACTTCAAACACACCCCTCATGTAAAGCGCGCGGCGCATTCGAACGGCGTAACGGTCGGGAGGGGAGGAGCCGGAGAATTCAAAAAGTGACGTAACCTGCGGAGGCAGCATTCGTTTACCGCACGTTTCGCACGGCTGTGGAAGACCAGCACGACTCTAGTCTCACTTTACCAGGTCTAACCTCAGGTTCATGCGCATCGGACACAATAAGTCTCGTGACATTTATTTTGACTTGTGCTAAAAACTGTTTAGATACCATCAAGAGGCAGCCGGTTTTATTTCTTAATTTTTCTTTGAGCAGTTTAAGACGCAGAGCCAGAGAAAGATGAGAGATGCGTACTCCAAACGGTTCCCCTGTGAATTGCTGTCTGTTTGAGATACAAGGGCAACCTTTGGAATATTGGGCTCACAATCTTAAAAAGGTGGATGGACTTGCATATGGGTTTATCCTAGTATGGAGAAAGTAACCCCCGCCCAGACACACAGACACACACACACACACACACACACAAAAGTTCAGTAAAGGACTCATCTCAGGTGGGTGCTTGACATATGGGAGGCTGAGGCAGTGTTGAGCGCCCCACTGAACAGAGCAGCAGCCTGCTGGCAGCTTACCGACAGCACGCAGCCCACAAGCATCCGCGCGCTAACGCTTCGTTTTTTTTTAACCATTAATTTTTCCGTGACCCAGGCCAGCCCCATTTCAGAGACGTTTAAATCACAGTTTCCATCACAGCAGTTAAGCGGGAGGATTTTTACAGGCTCATTACAACATGAACTTCTGTTTAGAGTATTCATTCAGCATTCAGACGCGTCTTTGGCGCCATTCTTGTCATTTTCACAGAAGGAATTATTCTACAGCCACCATCCCACGTACCCAAAACACTCTCCACCACCACCTTCCCTCCCTTAAAGTGTTACCCACCATCACCCCTCCCCAAAGCACTGTGTGCCACACCACCTTAGTGTTACCCACCACCACCCCCATCACCCCTCCCCGAAACGCTGTGTGCCACACTCCTTAAAGTGTTACCTTCCATCTACACAGTCGGTCCACAGCACACCACCCACCGTTTAAGGGTATTCATTTCAGTGACACCATCATTTACCTGCGGCTCTGCTCAAAAATAAATAATACAACACAACTTTTTATGAATAATTTATTGCCAATAGGAAAGTGTGAGCTAATGGCAGTATTCAATAAAAACCTTAACAAGACCACTCCGTCTCCCACACATACAGACACTTTGGGAAAAAAATAAATCACGTGTCCACGAATCAGTTCGCACTATAAATATATTGGGTCCCGTTATCGTGGTGGAAAAATAAAAGGTTTAACGTTACAATTTACAAAAAACAAATATAAAGACAACACAAGAATACTCCGTCCCTCGCTGGAGAACCCCCCTCCCCACCCCTTTGAAATGAGCGAAAGGACACTGGTATGTATACACATCTCATGTAGTCACGCACGGACAAGTCACAGTCCATGAACAGGTTTCGGTTGCCACGGTGATGATACAGTAAGGCCGATGATGTCACACTGTTAAAACATTAAAACTTGTGTCTTGAAAATAAAAAGCATAAAATTATCTACAAAAAACCTAGTAAACCTCCAAATCAAAACTGTACATTAAAATTTACATTTAGAAAAATGAATGAGAAACTTTTATTTCATTATTATTATTTTAATTTTTTTTAAATTAGTCTGCCTTGTTAGACCTAGACAAGTACAGATACAACCTTGAAATGTTTTGATGTCATCTTTTCCCATAATTGTACACTTTGTAATAGCAGTACCTTCAGAGTATTTGTGCACGGTGACAGTCACTCGCAGCTACTTCAAGCAATGGAGCAGTCGATGGGAGAGACCAGATTTTCCCAAGCACTGGGGGGCGGTGGATCTGGTGGACAAGGCAGTCGTACCCACAGAGAAATCGGTTAGCAGAAAAGGAAAACAAAAGAAAAGAAAATCTAAAAGCCCCAGCCTTCACAGAAAACCCCGGTCTCCACGTCCATCGATACCACGGCTGACGGTCACCGTTAGCGCGACGCGACGCGCGCATTAGCGTTAGCTCGGCGGGTAAAGGGTTCAGGCACTTTTCGTTTTGGATACAGTGTCAGACTTCGGTGTGCTGCTGGGCGTCCAGCGCCGGGATGGCGAGGTCCAGCCGGTGGAAGTGTTGGCCCTCGTCGCCGCTGTCGTAGTCGCTCATGGTGACCTCGGACTCCTCGCAGCACGCCGACATGTCCGAGCAGGAGGCCGTGGACGTGTACAGGGACAGGGACATGTTGTCGATGGCCGGCGGGTCAGCGAAATCCCGCCCGTACCCCGCCGAGTAGCCCCCCCGGTGGTAGCCGCCCGACCCCCCGGTCGCGTCCCGGGGCTCAGCGGAGTCCGAGGGGTAGCGGCGGTGGTGCGCCGGCGGGTACTGGCCGAGGCCGTGGCGCGGTTGCTGTGGCGACGGCCGACCCCCGCCCGGACGAGCCGGGGCTGGCCGGCGGGGGGCGTGTCCCTGGGCGGCTGTAGCGTGTCGTAGCGGTCGCCGTAGTCGGGCAGCGGGGGGAGCTCCTCGTGGGTGGGGAAGTCGTCGGGGGGCGGGGGGAAGTCGCTCTCGATGTCGTAGCCCCCCGGGTAGTAGTCGGTGTCCAGGGCGCTTGGGTCATTGTACAGAGTGCTGGGGGCCTCCACCACTTCGTACTGCGGATACTCCTGGATTCCAGGAAGCTGAACACTAGGCATCCAATCTGAGGTGTCCCAATGATAACCTGTCCAAAGGCAACACACACAATTACACACCTGGAATTTAGCGCCATTTTTTTTACTTCTTGAAGAAGCCAACAGGTTTACAACTAAAAAAAACTGGTTGCATTTAAAAAAAGAAAATCCATGCAAGGTAATATCACACTGACACACAGTTGTATTAATTTAATTAAAGCACGATACGTCGTTTCATAAATGCGCACAAACATATTTCACAACACACATATACACACACACACACACACACACTGATTAGGAGACATGAGGCTCAAAAATAGCACCAAATCTCGAGTGAAAACTGCCCAGAGACTACTTTGAAGAGCGGATTTGAGGATACTAGCTGGTGGAGAAATTGTTTTCAGCACAGCCTGGCAAAGAAATTCTTCCCGAATGATCAGACATCAAACAGCCACATGCGAAACTGCTAAGAACATTACAAGTGCCGAGCTCATGGCTGCCGCCCCTCTGTCAGTTAGCGAGGACGTACGGACACGCACTCTCCTCAGAAACGAGTGATGTCACTCTGCGGTTCACCGGTTAGGCCTGCGCAGTCACCGAGTCTGAGAACCACACTTCATGCGCAGGTAAACTACGGGTGTCTGAGTGACCGGGGGGGGGGCGGTTCTCTGGAGCGCGGTGAGACATGGACGTCTCGCTGACTGAAATCCTTCCCTCCCAGGGCGACGCTACAGCCAATTATGCGCTGCCCTGCCACAGATAAGCACTGTCCGGGCTCAAGACCACGGGGCTCATCGACACACTAGAACAGTGCTGAGCAACCCAACGGCGGCCATTATTCTTTAATTCCACACAAAGGAAGGTGTTAGTGGATGTACTTCCTCTCCTGGTGACGGAACTCTGCACATCGGCGTGAACCGACGGCAGTTCCGGGGTTTTTCCTGAAGTACATTTCAAGTGCTTCGTTTCGTTATGCGTGCTCTCCTTGGTCAGAACATGAAGGCGACCATACGCTTGCCATGTATGTCAGGAAGAAAGAGGAATACATCGGTGTCAAGGGAAACGGGATGAAAACCAAACAACAAAAAACAAACAAAAAAAAAAAAAACCACAAACTCATGCAAAGGTCACCTCTGGAGTTCTTGGGCTCATGAGCGGAGAAAGACTCTTTAGGCGGCAAGGAGGAGAGGAAGAAAACATTTCAAGTTTAGAGTCAGAAAAATGGTCAAGTCTAAAAGGAGGAGAGACGATCCTAAGCCAGTCGTACACTAAAGCACTGATGGCAGCATGAGGCTTCAATAGGCCAGAAACGGGAAAACCCAACTATCGCTTACGAATGATTGGCTGATTAGAACCAATCATATAATTTTGCGAGGGACAGACGCATCTTGATTGGCTCAGACAGGTCAGTTATTGACCAAGTGTAACCTTTCATTCTTTATGGATTTTTGGACGGCCTCATTCTTCCATCAGTGCACTAAGGACAACAGGTTTGCCATTTACTTAACCAGAGAATACAGAAAAATGTGAGCCTTGACATCTGATGACATACTTTTACACTCATGCGTTGCTGCCAATCTTTCTGTAGTCAACGGCATGAAAATAATTTGATGCAATTTCACAACAAATATGGCTACAATCTCGTGTGTACAAAATCAGAAAAGTAAATGGCATTTTCTAAGGCTTACTCAACCGTTTCAACTCTACAGACGACACTACGCTACACACAGAAGACCACAGACAGCTTTCACTACTGGTATTAGGTAAAAAAAGAATACCTTCTTTTTCCACCGAGTCAACAACAGAATTGACAAGGTGTATAACAGTCACTATGGAGGCTTGCAAACAGCAGGGAAAGGAGCAAATGAGAGAAATCTACCATTAGTACAAAAAGTCGCAACGACATAATATGTATGAACAACTTAAATTTAGAGAGCGGGGAATTCTACAACGTTACTTCTTTTGCACAAATGTCTGTGGTTTCTGATTGGGTGAGGAACGGGGGGAGGGGAAGGGGTGTAACTCTGGGTTTGGAGCACTAGAGTTGAGTCGATACTTGGGTGTCTCTTGTCGATCACACAACACAAGACTAGGGCAAAAGACAGCACATGGAGGGAGTGGTTGTGTGAGGCAACACGGATTTCACGGCCACTGGAGATGCTTGAGATGGGCAGCACTGACGGTGTGGAAGGAAGGATCGGCGAAATTCTCAAGGATAAAAAAAGATAATGATGATAATTAAAAATTGAGTTTTCCAGGCCCAACCACAAAAGATCCAATCTGTAGCGGGGTTTTGAGGGTGGGGGAGGGGAGACTGGTTTACGCCAAAATGTTAGTAGCGGAACAACCAAATAATACGTTCTAAACTTCCGAAACAGACAGGGAGGTCCAATATTGCACTTAGTACACGGGTTTTGGGTAAGCACAGATGAAGGTAAATGATGATAGATGAAATACAAAATAAAAAAAATAAAAAAAAACATCATTCCCAATATTTAAATAAGGGAACGTCTGCCTGAGGTGCCCAAACGAGCCGGGATGTCAGATGGCCAATGAGCGGTGGGTATGGGAAGACCATCATATGTACTTTGTACCCATTTTTAACGTTCCGCGCGGTTGTCTTCAAACATCTCGTCTTTACTTGAATCAGTTTTCGGAAAATTGGAGCAGAAAGGAAAACAAACAACAACAAAAAACAATTAAACCAATAAACACAGAATTCTAAAAATGAGGTCAATCTTGTTTATCTATCCTCCCCGCCACCGTGACATTGGACAGATTTTTTCTGAAATAATCATGACAGAATTACGTGAGAAAGCTCAGCGTTTCATATCATAGTTTTCACCCCCAAAGGGGATGTGTGGGCGGAAGGCAGGAAACAGATAAATAAAAACAGTTCTTTTAAAAAAAAATAAAAAAAATTTTTTATGCCTGGAGAATTTCAGTGCGCGGCATATCCACTTCCTTCGGTACTGATGGATTGAGTCAGACTTACGAGCCGGCCCTAGTTAAACCCTGATTTGATCCATATGGGAGCTGTGGCACAGCATTGTGGGACGGCGGGGAGAGAAGAGAACAGATCACCCACAGCCACCTCTCCACACAATAACACTTTCTCTGAGCACTGAGCCAAACGTGGACATAGAAGACATTACCAGCTGGGCCAGCCCTGCTCAAATACAACGCTGAAGAAAAAGAACAGGATTTCACATTAAGAGACTATATACGTCACTGCGGACAGGTAATCTTGGAGCACTGTTAATTATGTTGTCACGCCTTACTGTGGTTTGAAAAAAAGCACCTAGGGGGCTGTTCTTGGAGACAAAACCCAGGGAAAATTGGATTTGTACAGATTGGTCTAGAAATTACTTAGTTTAGTTTTACTCTGTGCACGTCCGACTTTAAAACTCTTTAAAACTTTCCACGGGGTTCATTTTTAAACTTTCAACAATTTACTTCAAGGCTTTGATTACATACAAACAGCTCAAATGACAAATATAGGGGTGTGCTATTGACGGTATTTTTACATTAAATCCTGAGGTGGCCAAGGTGCATGTTAGCGGGTCACCGCTAGCCCGCGGGTGGCAACTTACCGTTATCGTCACATGACTCTGACTGGAAGGAGCTGAGGGACTGCACCTCCGACATGCTCCCCGCGGGTATTGTAGGCGTGGCAGGTCACATCATCCATGCTTTTCTTTGCCAAGCAGGGGTCCAAAATCCACTACTTTAGCTACACACACACAGAAGAGAAGGCATTCTATATTAGTAAAAACGTGTAGCAATAGTTGATTCCCAAGATAATTCCCATTACAGAATCACAGAGAAAAAAAACAAAAAAAAACAAAACATTTGTTTCAACACCAACTGTAATTTTTGATTATTATCATTAACAACAACAATAATATGACACCTATTATTCATAATAACATCTAAATATTGTGAACAGCAATTAAGATGATGATGTTATCATGCAGTAAAACATCTTCAGGTCAGGATATTGCTGTTGTTTAATATAACCGCTCGCGTGAAGTGACACAGAGACGGACTCACCGTCGTAGTCGTAGTCCCAGCTGGGCTTCTGAATGGAGTCGCTGTCGGATACGGAGTTCGAGGGGGGCGGCGGGGCAGGTTGGGGGCCACGCTGCACACGGCCACGGTCTTGCGGTGGACGTGCGCGGCGTCGGGGTTGAAGGTGCTGAACTCGGGGTGCTCGGGGATGGCCGAGCCCTCGAAGGAGTTGCGGTCGAGGTTGTTCCGCGAGTCGCTGGGGATGCTGGGGGTGTACGAGATGGGCCGCACGGGCACCTGCGGCGGCACGTCCGAAGTAGATGTTCTTGCTGAGCTTGGCGTCGAAGTACGGCCGCTGGAGGAAGGCGTGGCCGGGCCCCGGACGCTTGTCCTCGTCCTGGGGGCGGGGCTTCCCGCGCCGGCAGGCCCGCTTGCGCACCACGGCGAAGACGAGCGCCAGGAGGAAGATGCTCACCACGAACACCACGATGCCCACCACCTCCTCCAGGCCGATGTTCCAGGAGGTGGAGACGAGGTCGGCGTGCACCTCCGCCCGCAGCTCGCAGCGCCTCCCGCCGAAGCCCAGGGTGCAGTTGCAGCGGAAGGACCCGTAGGTGTTCTCGCACTGCCCGCCGTCGGCGCACGGGTTCTGCACGCACTCGTCCACGTCGCTCAGGCACCTGGGCGGGGCACAGGGTCGCTCGCCTTAAAAACTCTCCCCGGGATTACTCAGGTAAAGGCCGTCCTTTAAAATCGCCACAGGCCCAGCCGAACGGGCCGTTTCATACTGAAACATTCTCGTTTTTCCAGTTACAAATGGTCGACTGGCAGAACCCGAGATTTTTGAATTAACTGCTAGAGC
>CM056395.1:17782546-17846373 GCA_029718625.1 Synaphobranchus kaupii
TATCCATTGATGAAACGGGTATTTGCGTACATTTGTGGAACGAACTCAGGGTAGGAACCACGGTCAAACCATGAGGTCTCAAAGTAAGCTCCAAAACCCTCACGGTGCACTTAACACTGCGTCTGCAGAACCACCGGTGTTAAGGGACGTACAGTGGCCTAGTGATGTCTAAATCAGAAGATAGAATTTTTCCTTTATAGCGTAGTCAAATTTTAAATGAAAATTAATTAAAACCCCACACATACTGAATTCAATTATAATTACAGTGTCCCAAAATAAAGAAGAAAAAGCCTCTCTCTATAAACTGCAGTCCTTAACCCTGGACAATACTGCCTTTTTGAGTCTGTCAGTTTGGTGACAAAGCTCTCAACTCCACACACGCGCCATTATCTGCATACCATTCTAAAAGAGGAAAAAACCATATCAAAACTGAGGGGGAAAAAAAAGGCCTCATCATTTTCTCCCAGGGATAGTAGGAGGGGAGCCCTTCTCTTTTCCTCACAGTTAGTTACACCGAACAGCAGACGTCAGGTGCCGCACCTCTATGGGGTCTCGAGCACCCTCCGGTGGAGCGGCACTCGGGGGAGCCACCCGGCGCCCGTCTGTGCCGGCGGCGTCTATGAACAGCACCGTAACCTACCGCGGGCGCCAAGATTTGCCAACCGGTTGAAAGGGAATTAAGTTTTCCCCACACCCATCTATATTCCCCCCCCCCCCCCCCCCCCCATTCCCAGAGGATTCTCTTCTGCGGGGGTCTCTAACAGATGGAGACGAATGAGCACGTCAAGCACATCACCACTCAGACGTACTGCAGTATGAAAAGGCTTAACGGACCCATTTTTAGACCGTCGAGAGATATTCACACCGGAGATTCGCATCCATTATGAGTGGCGGTGAAGGGCAAATGACAGAACCTATAAATGGGGGAGGGGGAGAGAGAGTGAGAGTGAGAGAGAGAGAGTGGGAGAGAGAGTGAGAGAGAGAGAGAGTGAGTGAGTCAGCCACTGAGAGAGAAAGAGAAAGTGAGTGCAAGTGAGAGAAACGGAGAGAGAAAGAATGTTTCAATCAATTAAAATTCAGAGAGAGAGCGAGAGAGAGGGGGGGGAGAAAAAAGTAAGAAAAGAACAGAACAGAAAAGAGCATGCAGAGAAAGTGAGAGTGAATAGGGTGGTACTGCAGAGGATTGGCTTGTGCCCATTTTAAGGCAGTTGTGTAGGGGCCTGTATGTGGTCCTGGCTCCCTGGCACAGGGCCTGGCTGTGAGACGCCCACAGTGGAATGCGGAGCGGTATCGGCTGACCCAGAATGAACGCCACCCTTGAGCCGGGGGCCATTTTGTCTTTCTGGAATGTAACCCAATAAGCCGTCTCCTTCGCCAAAAGCCCATCAACGTCACCACAATGACAGAACCTCAGGTACAACCAGGCCAACTGAAAGAAACCTCACTGACCTGAAAACGAGACACTGACGTGTTGTATTGAGCGGACATATTGTTGAGCGGAGGCCGCTCAACGCCGTTCCACCACCGCTCCCCCCCCCCTCCCCACTCTACAGTGTTAATCACACATCCAAGAATTCAATATGAAGTCCGTGTCACACAGCCACCCCCGCAAGTTCATCACGTCGTGCGCGGTACCAATTGCCAGGTGGTAGGCTCGGGCCAAAAATAGACTAAACAAACAAAAATCGCAGACAAGATTCCCGTCTGAAAATTAACACGGCTAATCTTGATTTCGTGCGACCGGCCAGGAACAGGCCAACCAGCCACCCGGCCTCTTTCTTTTTTTTTTGTAGCGTAGTCTATTCATGAATGTCCATAAATTCAATATCTGTCAAATGTGGTTGTTTTGACGGAGGAGAACGAAAATGCGGCTTGGCACCTGTAACATGAGGAGGGAGGGGAGGGAGGGAAAGGAACGGGCCAGGCGGGCGCAGGCTGCAGATGGCACACAAGACCCATTTTTAAACAGATAAGCATTGGAAACGTTCCACAAGGTTCTCTCTGTAACGGACAGATCTAATGCGGCATAACACGGGATTTGATTAGACTTCACCCGCTCTCCAAGCGCAGACGCAAAACAGCATGTTATTACAAAAATAAGTTTGTATCTCGGCTGCAATCTGCTTTGGGGTTTACGTCTGTTTGGCAACAGGCTGTTCCCGTGCCGAGCGCCGTTCGGTCGTGATGGAAAAATCCCTTTTCAGATACGTAGATCTATATGCATATACGCTTGCGAGTGTGAGCCTCTTCAGAAACTCGCTGTAATCCCAAATGGTAGATTTTCTGAAAAGATGAAAAACTTGATTCCTTTTAAATGGAGGTGGGAGTGGGAACAAGCGAGTTTCTGGGTAATACAATATGAAAAGCCCGTGCTTTGGAACTGTGCGGAGATCAACTCAGGTCTACAAATGAAATCGAAATGAAAGGCCACACGAAAAACATACAGAAATATTCGGGTGTCGCTGTTAGTCACGGCATGAATACTAAAACGGACAAGACACAATGCTGCAATGTCATATTTTATTGTGTTTAATGGTCCGTATTTTCAGTCAAAAAAAAAAAAGCCAAATAATAACCGGGGTGGTTACACGGGAAACAAATAATGATAAAAGGCCGTTCAAGATCGCATCAAAGCCCTTTCTTTTTGTAATGAAAGGCAAATATCTGAGCCGGTTTCCTACACAACAGCCTATGCTAATAATGGAATAATGCGAAGGTGATGATGGGAACAAACTGTATTTACAAAAACCTGTACACCCCTGAAATACAGCTGTGTCTGGATGTATCAACAGTACAATAGGCCCAATGAGTCTCCTGCACATGCCCTCCACGGTACTTACACAACAAAAAGACTCGATACTCTCAAGAAACGGACAAGATGCCCACAGCATAGCGATGATGAACTCCAAAATCCCCAAGCGCTGCCCTGTGGTCTACAAAGAGACACGTCTGCGCCGAGGACTGTACGGCTTTTTGTTTGTTTCCCGTTCGGTCTTAATAGGATTTCCGAAAAAGGAAAGAGGGCCTGTAGTTGAGGCAGGCTGGGGATACTGCCGGTGTACCCCAGAGCAAATAAAGGTACGGGTTAGGTCGATACTTTCAGCTGTGCACTTAATTTTACGGTTATTTAAACGGGTAGGTCAAACAAGAACTCCATCCTCATTTTTCATCGATGACCTGGGCAGCCGCAGTGCGTACGGACAGCAGGGGAGCGTGTAGCCATTGAGCACGCAGAGGGGAGCCAGGTGTAGAGAGCCAGGTTGCAGGGGTTAATGCTCCTACTCCGTCTAAAAATACCACAGGATCTTTAATGAGCAAACTTGACTCGGTGCCTCGCTTTGACGTCTCGCTGGAGGAACAGAGCGCATGTGCGGAGCGTGTGATGTGCGCGGCGAGGCTGAGGAACCGCAGGCAGGCCCGCATGAGGGGGCCCGCCCTGTAAACAGAGCAGTTATTAATATAAACACTCAGGGGCTGCCGATGGGGGAGCGCGGAGCGAGTCCCGTGTTTCCAAAATGCGAGAGGCGCGGAAAATGGAAAGGTCTCCGTCCCAAACAACCGAAATAAACTCTTCCATCATTCAGTTTTGTTCCTCTCCCAGAAAAAGAACGATTGATGTATAAGTCACGGTAGATAAAAATAAAAAAAACGGCCAAGTGGTCACACCATCATCAACACACTTTAAGCAAAAGGTCATAAGCAAGGAAGGCCTCACTCCTTCCTTGGGTGGAAGTTGGCAAACTGTGAGCTCTACTTGATCCGCGCAGCGAGAGCCAACCTGCCTTAAATGGCAACCTGACTCCAAATTCACATTCCGTTCCAAACGCCATAGCTGTGAAGAACACCTGTGCTCCATTGTCCTTTACCTGGTGAGCATTGCTGTACTGCCCCCCAAAAGTAATTACCGAGGGACACGCGATCAGACAGAAGCCTTTATTCACCAGAAATTGCACAAAATAAGGACATTCAACTACAGGCCCTTTCAGGTCTCCGTGTGAAGCGGTTAATCCTTTTTAATGCCACACTGTAGCCCGCACATCGAGATAATGATGATGCAAATTAAATGTTGGCCTGTTCTTGGGTCAGGAACCGCCACAGACGGGGAACTTTCCAGTTATTTCCTTGAGGAGAAGGTGCAGGTGGAGCCATCCCAGCAAAACACAATAAATTCAGCCGAGTAATTCAGGCTGAACAAAACACCATATCTAATTAATTTAAAAGACACGACTCAGAAGTGGTTAGGCTGAACGCGGCTATAATTATTCTTAAGTGGGGGCCCCCCCAGGTTCCTTGATTGTATTCTACCCCGTTTCGAACCCTTCTGCGGCGGCGCAGTGCCGCAAGCCGGCTCAGCGGAGGAACGAACGATTTTTATTAGCCTGACAAATCCAGCCACGCTCAGCCCGGCGAATCCAGCCCGCGAGCCAGAAGAACCGGGACGCTGACGGGCGCCACGCGCCGGGTACGAAACGCCAAGACTGAAAACAAAAAGGGGGGGCGGGGGACGTGGCCGGACGCGCATCCCGTCCCAACTCATTTCCGGGAGATAAATCAGACGACAACGATCCACATAGAGGCATTGACAAAAAGAACCGCTGAACCGATTTCAACCCTTTTTTTTTTTTTTTTTGGTTCCCTGCTGGGTCGACGTGAATAATCATTTCTTGTAAACCTGAATGACAGAATATACTGGAATGTACCAATACAAGGCAGCAGAGGGACCCGCAACTGAAGGAACGTGGGACTTCACAAGCTGCCTGCTATAATTTCATAAACAGCACATTCATAGTTTTTTTTTTTTGTTTGTCCCCCCCCCCCCCCCCCCCTCCCTCCTCCTGCTGCCAAACGTTTGCAGGTCCCCCCCTCCCCCCACACACCCCTCGTAATGAGCCTGTCCTCGCTACACGGCCCGCAAATGTCGACAGAGGGATCCGCGACAAATTCCACTTTCCATAAACATTTCATTAGCAATTCAATTACCTGGACGCTGATAGATTTGGTTCCATCTGTTGCCTCCACTGTCAGGTTGTAATTTGATTTCTGCTCGGCGTCGAGGGGTCTGGCCACGACGATGGTGCCGCTGCCCTTGCCCACGTCAAAGCGGCTGTCATGGTTGCCACCTGGTTTACACAATGAAAATTGACAGGAGATTAAAGGGAACATCATCAGCCAGTCAGCGGCAGGAAAGGTGAGGCTCACGCCTACGCGTAACCCTGGCCGACTACATGCCTACTGCATCCTACTTCAGCTGCGCCACGTCAACACAACAACACACATCAAACTATCTAAAAAATAAGCTAATTACTAGCACAGTGAAACCTTATATTAAAGGCTCAGGTCTACGGGTACATCCTTACAAAGAGTGTATATGACAAATGAAATGTTAACATGAGGCATTACATACAGACAAATACAAACACATTCACGTGTATGTTTATGTATGAACGCATATTTATCAATACGCCTTTTCGCTACTAAACCATTACGTTGCGATGAACAATGAACACACCGATCAATGAACACCACAAAGTGCCACGGGACGTCACCACAGATCTCTTAATGTACCAGACCGGCAGATTAGGAGATCTCAGCAGATAGTACCTTCTGCTGTACAGTTCAGGTCACAAGCCGTCTGAACGACGTAAAACACTTCCTGAGCTTGTGCGTCTCCTTGTGAATCCAAAGAAAGGAAACCAAACAAAAACATTCCAAAAGAAAGCAGCGTGAAAGAGAGAAAAAAGAGAAAGAGAAAGATGTCAGTAAAAAGGGCAGGCCAGTTAGGAGAAGGGAAAAGGAAGAGAGTGTCAGACCACAAACTGTTACACCATGCAAAGAAATCACTACAAGAGGTTTTGAACTAGCGGCTGTTGAGAGCATTTTATTTGCCGTTTACATGCTTGGTAAAGAGGCCAAACAACGCTGGAGGGGAACCTTGTTGAGATGAAGGTTTTCCTCCATGGGCAGTGGGCACACACAAATCCAGTCTACGGTCTATGTGTCGCCCTGGACCAGGCAGGGCGTGGACTCACCCGTGATCTCGAACCAGATGGGCGAGTCGGTGGGCTCGGTGGTGATGACCCCCACCATGTGGGCCACCGGGTCACCCTCCATGACGGAGAAGGAGAAGTACTCCTCGTCGAAGGCCAGCAGTTTGGCCGACGGCGGAGGCTTGGGGATCCATTCGATATGCAGCCGGCAGGTGGACGACTTTTGGGGCCGGCCGTTGTCCACGGCTTTGACCTGCGGAAATCAGAGAAGCGGTAAAAGCCCGCCCAGCGACGTCCAGCGTGCGACGTCAAAAGAGCTGGCCAAAAAAACTGCACATCTCTCTACGAAAACATAGACAGACTAACGCAAGTCTAAACCGGATGTCTTGGTTCTCTGTGAGAGAATGTTAGCAGATTATGCACACAGAGGAAAAGTCACGGCGTCTAACTTATCAGTGAGCACACAACCTAGCTAGCTATAATAATAATACTAATAAATTCCTACATTTATTATGCTTATGCAGCAACAGCCTTAAGTCAGCACGGATAAGACTAGCCGCAGAATTAACAATACAAATATATAAATAAGCAGCGGACGCTGGAGCTGCTTACGGTCAGAATGTCGTATTCTCCGGCTGAGGAGAACTTCTTGGAGGACACCAGTCCGGTTTTGGGCTCGATGAAGAACTTCCCGTGCTCGTCCCCGTCCTCGATGCTGTAGGATATTTCGGCGTTGGGGCCCTGGTCACGGTCCGAGGCGATGACCCTGTAGACGGGGTCCCGCTTGACCAGCCTCTCCTTCTCGGGCTTCTCCCGCTCGGGAAGCTTGATCTTGTAGAGCTTCTCCAGGAACTGCGGCCGGTTGTCGTTCTCGTCCAGCACCCTCACGATCACCCGGACGGACGTGGACTTCGGCGGGGCGCCGTGGTCGGTGACCGTGATCTGTCGTGGGGGGGTTACACAAAACAACAGAATGCAGTGTACGCGTACACATTGTATATGCAATAAATATAGTATAGCTAGTATTCAAATTTTACACATTTTCTATGTGTCGTATTTTAAATCATCTACTACTATAAAGGCAACAGAGAATTTAGACATGCAATACCACATTTGTTAACCATATGTAATGAGCCGGGTTAAGGTAACTTGACATTAAGTTTTTTTTTTTTTTTTGTTTGCCAGGGGCCAAACGATTGTTGCTGGAGAACTTAGCCCAAACTGTTTAACTGAACCGATCATTTTGACATCTATTCGGCTTCCTTCGAATATCTTGTGAGAAAGCATTATACGTGAGAAAAAAGGCGATGGAGGCCATTACGACCGGAAACTTCCGCTCATGCCCCGTGGGCTAGGAAAGCTAGCCATTCCATTCTGTCTGCGACGTTTCCGAGTCCAGCGGCATGCGCAGAGGTTACGGGTCAAAAATAGCCAGCGCCCGTTTTCAACCAGGTAATTTTCTTTCTCACAGGACTTTCTCAGCACGTCGAGCGGATGCTAAAATTGAACGAATACCCTTTACGCGCAGATGCCAAGTAACCTCGGGCGCGCTGCGCTTCTGGGAGACTAAAGACGTAGAGATAAGCCAACAAAATGCTCTTAAAGGAAGTGAAATCAATTTTTAATACGCTCCGAGACTTTCACATGAGACTAATCATGACGCCTGTGCACTTCAAGGAGGTAAAGACATGCCCCACAAACACACTTTTTTGCCCCACAAACACACTTTTTCCCCCTCAGTAATAGGCATAGTTTTACTTGTAAGCACGGGGGGTCCATTGAGGAGCGGGTGGGTTGGGTGGGAATAGGGGGTTGCGATCATGGACCGGACATGGAGTGATTTCCTAGCTTGCTATTAAATTCTGAGAAGCTGCCTAAAGATTTGTCCCTTAAATGTGCGCTTCCAAACTGGTCATTTTACTATGCAGTAGTACCACACGCATTTGAGGTTTTCACTTTAAAGTATAAAAAAAGAAGAAAAGCTAGTAGTCAAGACAAAGTGAAGGATGGATTCAAACAAACAGTCTGCTAACTGCTTCAGGCCTCGCCGTTAAACAGAGCTGCACTCCATTTGAGCCCAGTCTCAGATTACAATTACCTTTTTTTTTTTTTTTTCTTTGAGCTGCCTAATATCGTTCCAGCTGTTTGCCTGAGCAGAATTAATTAAATGTGCACATGAAATTAAATGAAGTATGGATTCCTGTAGAGTACTTCAATTCTTATACCGCAATTTGTCGACATTATACCACAATTTGTTGCGACCGGATGATGCAACGTTGGACAATTTCTGGATATGGGCACTTCGGCTTGCAGAAACGGCACGCGTTCCAAGTCATTAAAGAAACCCTGAAGATGGTTTCAAGCTCTGCGCCTCCTGCAAAGTTATTGCATTGTTCAAAAAACACACACCGCGACATTAACTACAAAGGAGCCGCAACTATGAGACCAGGGTCACCCAACCAACATAAACGAACGGGCTAGCCAAGGCTAGCCAACGTACAAAAGAACGTGCCCGCGATTCATGACTTCATGATTAAATGACTCCATTTAATGACTCAGTTAGCTGCGCAAACAAATCCGACGCTAGTCGGAAACAACTTAATTAAACCATTATTCCGTTCAGTTTTAATGAAGAAATCATTCCATGAAAGGAAGAAATTATTTATTCGGTACAACGGAATTGTCTAACGAGGGCTGCATTCCAATGGGTACGCCGCCGCCCCCCCCCCCCCCCCCCGAAAAAAACGTGCCTTCCGTTGTATTCAACGCCTCTTTATACATGGCTCCATGCGACTTTCACCACACTATGCAACTGCCCAGCCAGGTTCCATTTTTAACCGCACGTCTTGCAGTTTTGCTAGCATTACATGATTAGTATGTACGCGCAAAGCTAAAATCAGAGCCGTCAAAAGGAATTGCCTGTGGACAGACTGCGTAGAGGTCTGCATTCATCAAAGTTTCTTGTGCCCTTCCCTTCAGTGTTTATCAACACATTTAAAAAAAATTAATTTAAAAAAGCGTGAGATTTCACCCTCCTGAGGAAACTAACACAGAGGCAAGAGTGTAAACCAGCCCCCGACGTGGGCGGCGGTTTCACAGGGACCCAAGCCCAAGCCCGCCCACCCCCCTTCACACCTCCCTCACTAACTCGCCTCCCCATCCCCCTCTCCAGCATCTGGTGGAAAATCGCCCTGAGTAGCCCCCCCCCCCCCCCCCCCCCCCACGGTGCCCCGCCCCGATGAGAGCACTCTGTTGAGGCCTCACTGCTGCTGCGAATTGAGGCAGCCCACGGGAGGGCCGCTGCCCCAAGGGAGGGTCAACAAAGAGCTTCCTGCTGGACTCCGTCCAACGGTGACCAGTACTCTTGAGTTCTAAAGTTTCCACGGATACCAGGCAGAGCTGGGGGGTGGGGTCTCTGTTCTCACTTACTGTGATTAGAAGAATCTGGGTCAAAAGTTACTTGCTTCATACACTTCACTGAAGTGGATCTGCAAACTAACCGACAGCCTTAATATATCAAACGGGAGTTATTTTAAAACGTATTTTTGTGTTTCGTTTGTTTATAGTATACTATGATTGGGAGTTTTATTCAGCACAGTCTGTTGTAGCCTGTCTGTAGTACCCCTGCCATATTTCTGATGTCTGCACTCAAACTTGAACTAACATACTGAACCAGTCCAGCCCACAGTATGTATTATATGGTGTTCTATGGTGTTCAGCTCTTCCCTGAGGTTATCCTGTGCATGCTGTGCCAACTTTTGCCTGTTACTCCAAGCAAATGTCGTTGGATACGAGTTTCGCTTTGGCAAAAATGAAACGTTCTGTCTTTAGTTAACAGTAAATCTGTCTCCACCTCTGCTAATGTGTGCCAAGCTCCATCACATTATTATTATTATTATTATTATTATATGAGCTCAGCCCCTGTGCACCCCACGTTTTAACTGCAGCCTGAATACCTTTTAATTTCTCCAGAGTTCAAGGGTGAGCTTTCAAACGCACAAGAATCAAACGCTCCCCATGGCAACGAGTGTTCACTTTGCCGCCGAAAGCTCAGACTTCTGTCCGGGCCAGCCAATCGAGCGATTAGGGCTGTGATCTTTATCAACAGTGATTTCGTGATGCCCCGCAGGGACCTGCCCAGGCGCCCGTTGAATTTCCGACGTTTTCTTTTCCAACCCGGCACGTTTCAGACCACGCACACACCAAGGCTCGCCAGTAGCCACTCTTTTTTTTTTTTGATCAATTCATGGCCTCTTAATTGTAAATTAAACAAATTATGTCTTGAATGCAAAATTATCATTTAATCCACTAACTAGCTGCCTGCCGCCCGCGCCGCCTCTCCTTCCCACAGCGGGGAGAAGCTCGTCAAGATCCTTTCAGAATTCTGAGCGTGAATTAAAATTCTCAGAAAGCGTGCGCCATTAAGATTCCTTTCGCTTATGCGTTTGCGCGCACAATCCTTTGACAGTCCTTCAAACGCACTTTTAAGCCCCCTGACTGAAGGTAATCTAAAGGAGTCACAAATGAGGCTTTGCGCCGCTGGAGACTTTCTGTCGCGAAATAATTACGAGTTATGGCAGCGCGGAACATCGCAGAAAATAAGTCACTTCCACACTAACAGAACTGAAAAATATTACAATGATTACAAGGTGACAGCATCTTAAAAGGGCAAGCGTAGGTACTGAAAATAAAAACAGATCTGCCAGGCCTACACACACACACACACACACACACAGACAAGCCCATGCAGACGCGTACACACACACATATGCACACAAGCACATGCACACAAGCGGGTGCACAAGCACACACACATGCACACATAAACAAAGGACAACAGCTAGACCTGACAGTTTTAAGCTCCAGGCAATCAGGAGAAACTAAACTGGCAGCAAAGGGTCGTTGTCCCCGGGTTAACATCTCAAACATGTTGGTTTCAGCTCTTCTCCTTACGACAATTTTGGAGGGAAAAGAAAAAGTCCCAGAGAACCGTTAATGCACTTTAAGGTAGTCTTTAGACATGTGCCCGACATGCCGGGCCGGGCTAAGCGCTCTGCCCAGACATGTTCCAGCATCAAACTGAGGAAACGGCGGTACTTACCAAAGTGCCAGTTTCCTCCAATGCTTTTGAATCCTGTCGATAAACTAATCTGACCGACTGGAAACCAGTGTCTGCCAGTCTGGCAGTAACAACCACCGGTAAGGTTTAAAGGGGAATATATATTTTTAAATTCAAAAGGAGGATTGAAATCCCTTCAGAGTTTACACGGTGAGATTTCAATCTGGGTTCTGTATCGTTATTCACATTTTTCAGATTCTTACACATTATCACAAGCTCACCGGCTTTAAACAAAAAACAGTGTGTCAGAATAAAAAAGTGCTCGTTTAAAAGCATGACTCACAAAGGACTCGGCAGCAGTGTTTAGACTGAAAAATCCTTCCAAAGTTTTTCAGTAACAAGCTACTCAGAAAATCATGGACATTTTAGACACTGACGGCAACCCCAGTGCACCCATTTACCTCAAGAATATGTTCGTCTTGTTGTTCTCTGTCCAATTTTCTTGAAGTTGTCGCAACCAGGCCTGTCAAATATAAAGAAAAAAACAAATTAAGGAATTGTTTCTGTGCAATCTTTTCTTCAACAAAAGAGTAGGCCAATTCATGATATAGCCTATATATTTTTGTATATCTAATTACCAATTGAAAAAATAACAGTATTTCTCTAAGGGAACAGATGCAGTTAAAAAGGCATAAAAATAACTGTCAAGTAAACAGTGTGTTGCAGAACCATTTCCTAAATATAGCCTAACTACACAGAGCTCAGCATAAAGTGTATGAATTATAAAGTAAGGGTGGTGGTTTAAAAGCACAACGGTCAGAGCTGGCTAATTTACGCCTAAGCGCACAGTCCTGCATTTTCAAATTTTCACACACTCCAAAATTTTCCTTTTAAAACTACTGTGAGAAAGAGGTAACAAGTTTTCCAGACTTCCTTGATGTTCCCCTTTTTTTTTTTTTTGAAAGGCACCGAGACAAACCCTTTGCACGTGACGTCAAATACCACAGGAAAGTGCGAACGACACCGCGGGGCAATGAGAGGGCCGAATCTCCGTGGTCCTCCCGCAAGCTGAACAAACACCGTATCACGGAGGTCCAGTTACTACGAAGACCGTCAGTGTGGTATGGCGATTAAATTTAACCAACGGTCCAGCTTCTGATTCGAGTACATAATGAATGCGTTGGGCATCCCTTATATTCTCCTCTCCAACACTAACACAGTGTGCAGTGTTAAATAAACGGTGCAGATACTCGAATCCCATTTTGAATCAAGTCAAATTTAACCAATCCAAAAAAGTTGAGAAAACAAAATGGCATTATAACTATTATAACTGGTTTTTGAGTCAGGAAAGATAAAAGACAACTTTAAAAAGAGGGGAGACGAAAACCGTTTTCTCTCCTGGTTTAACTGCAGGCCTTGTTGCAGTTGAATGCAGAGGGGGTCTGCCAATCTAAACCACATAAGAGCTGCTTTACAACCATGTCAGATCTGATTAGCCCATGGAGAGAAGAAAAAAAAGAAGAGAAAATTCCGTAACCCAAAACCATCAATGACACATGCGCCAGGACAAGAATAGCCAGCCACAATTTGAAACATCTTAAAAATAGTGCTGCAGTCCATATTTCAGCAAATGAAGGACCTGCATCTCTCACTTTTCATAAACCCTTTTATAATGCCTGCCAAACACCATAAAATATGGCTCTTATTTGAAAACTGGAAGGCAGTTAAGCAAAAAAAAATATACATTAAAAAATGGGTCACTTTGATGCATCTGAATGTGTTGAAAACGTTCATCCCTCAATCTGAAGACAGCCATAACAGGCTTTAATGGACACGCTGTATAATTTCTGAGGAAAACCGTATGGGTGGATGATCAGACTCCAAAAACCCACAGACTTTCTGCGTGCTTTGTACGTTTACCCCCCAGCGTCTTTCTCCCCCACAGTTCCAGTACTCGTTACCCTTTTAAACAACAACAAAACCTCCAAATTGATTTATGCATTAAATCACTGGTCAAGTCCCAACAAAATTAATAAAATACGAAATAATCAGGAGTGTTTTTTTAAAAATTATTTTTATTTTTCCCAAACAGTAAGCTACTATGGCATGCATTTTGCCATCTACTTTAATAAATTTTAACAGGAAACCAACACGCTTACATTAAAACAGGATTATCCCTTTAAAGTGCTTTTAGAGCGCGCAGCTGCCGAGTTTGGCAACGAAAGCGAAGTCACTTGATTGCGATCTTCAAAAGGTGTCGGGAGAGTGTAACGACGTGCGAGGAATCCCTGCGAGGACAGACGGACGAAACGCGCGAGACGTTTCCCTTGGAAACGGCATGAGGACGCACTCGGGTGCCCTTGAATTAACAGCCCCGCGTGCTGCCCGGCTGCCAGCGGCCTCAGGTGTAAACCTCCGGTATCATTCATCGCCATCTTGGGGACGGGTTCAGAGATAAACAGTCCTCCTCCCTGAATCAAAACAGAATCTAAAATTAACTGACAAGAGCTCGTGAAAAAGGCTGCCAAATTGATCTGGATGCTTTCAACAAACCTTGAGGGGGGAAAGAAAAAAAATAAAAATAAATAAATAAACCCAACAACAGTGCAGCAGGATCTCAGGAGAGACACTTTTGATGTGGGGGGTTTACCGCGCTTAACGCCTCGGTAGTGCGCTGAAAAACAGCGAGGAGAGGCTCTTAAAAACGGCTTCCTGCATATTCGTCTCTACGGGGCGAGTCAGCCATGTTGGATTAATGGGGGCGGCCGTGTGCTAATACGGTAGAAGCCAGGCTTGTGTATGACCGCAAGGCTACAGGTTCTAAATGAACGCTGCACCCCTCCGGCAAAGCAGGTGGCCAGGCCAGAACCGCTTCAGTCGATATCCTGCCGTATAAACGAATAACGCATAAAATGAGAGATGTGCAAGTGACCGTTAAGAGGCAATGGTGTCTGCTCAGCAAGTAATGGGACGTAAACACAATGCCTCCAGATAAAAGCACATAATCGCGCCTTCCATCAGTACGCCCTCCACAGAGCCACCCCCCCCCCCCCACCCCTCTCACTGCTCTACAACAGTTAAGCTAGGCAGGGCGACACTAGAAAAAACCTGCTGGTAGCCGACGTTCTCCGTGACATCCGATCGAGTACGGGGCCAAAACGTGCAGGTGGTGAGCGTTGCGTCCGGGGCTTTGCCGAAAAAGGAGAGGCGGGTACTGCGGAACGCACTCAAGCGTGGCACGCTCTTCCCGGTGACCGACATTGCGGATTGTGGAGCGAGCACGTGGGGGGGCGGGGGGGGGGGGGGGGGGGCGACTGCGGCGGGTAATTGGTTTGGTGCTGAGTCCTGTTTACAGTGTTCATCTCCGAGACGGGTGAGCAAATTAAATCTTGGGCCTTGAGAATTTCATTACTTGGTCTCCCCGGCGGCCCGCGTTGTTTCCGCCCAGAAAAGGCAGCCTAAGGGTTGAGGCAGTTCTTAATGACGAGCCAGTGGACCCTGCAGTACTCCCAAATGCTAATATTACAGCGCCAGGTCCCCTTTTTTAGTGCTGATTTGCCTCTTTAATCATCATGCTGGCTGTATGTATGCAATTCTAAGTGTGCATAAATAAAAAAATTAATAAGTAAATATGTATTTCCGTTTTGTCCAATAGCTGGATAGCCGCAGAGCAGTGGACAGTCAGTGACTGGGAAGCACCTTCAGACAAATCATTTAGCAGGAAGGAATGCCGAGCAGGGCAGAGGCCCCTCCCATTCCCGTCTCCACAGACACGCTCAGTCCGCTACATTACACTACTCTTACGCTTAGCAGTTCAACAGATGCTCCTGTACGGAGTGCCTTTAAAAAGCACGGTCAAAACAGTCCACATAGGCAAGTTAGGCTTGCCTATATATAGGATCGAACCCTTCCCTACAATCCTCTTTCCAATTTCAGAGTCTTTGGTCAGTGCTGCATTTTAAATCCCAGGACCTGTAGAACCATTCTACCAATGTAATTGGTAGCACTGGCCCATCTCACCTACAGCTGAATGTTTTCAACAGGAAAACAGGAACTTGGGAGTTTATGCAGACCTATTGGACTCAAATTCCCATCCAGCAGTGTGACAAAGGGATATTCATAAAGGAAAAATAAACAGATCGGTCTTGTGCATTCCTGTATGTCCTGCTCAAAGTGATATATGGAAAAGTAAAAGGATATTATAAAAACAGGCTACACATTCTTTATGAAATGAAAAAAAAACAAATGCATCTTTTCTTAAAATGAAGCCTGCCTCAAAGTGAAATTACACAAGCAAATAAAAATCGGAGCCTTTCGGAATGAGTTTCTAGGTGGATATCCAAATCCCGCTGACTATCATTGACAGTTAAATAAAATGTAATTGCTCATTTCATGGTTTTCAGGAAGTGTAAAATACTAAATATGCACAAAGGATTATCAATGCAGCCTCTTTGGAATGCGAATAAAATTGGAAAGATATACATATTTTTTGGAAACACTGATGAAGCAAAAGGTTTCAATTGGCCTGGCTCGCTCGCAAAATGCATCATTACCTCAAATTCAGTGCTCATAGCCGGCGGACAAAGCCGAATACCATTTCAATTCTGCAGCTAGGAGGCAATCATTTTCCCCCGCACTTAGCGGCGTTATTGCAGGCTAGCAGAGCCGGCAGGTGTGAGCCTTAACCGTGGCAGCTGGGCTGAATGCATACTTTCACAGGAATCCCATTTAAAATGCGTTTGGGACGCTGCAAGCTTGCGTCGCCATCGTTTCGCGAGAGGTCCCGGTCAACGGACCGCAATACAATCGCGCATTTCACTTTCCACCTAAGCAGAATTATGTCCTGGCAGAAATGCGATTAGAGAAATCAAACAAAAATATTTTAAGAATGTATTTGTCCTCTGTTTAACTCGGAAGCATCGCATAGATGTCTCTCGAGAGGCCTGGCCGAGATGGCAAGTGGAAAGGGATTATCACTGCGTAACTGCTGAATATTTCATTTACAAAATCTGTCAATAGGAGCTCTGTTTATAAAAAAAACAAATAAAAAAAACACCATAGGCATCCATGCATGTCGTAAAAGTTAAACACAAATCCTGCCCCGTAAATAGTGATGCAACTTCCCACTAATTTATGTTGTCGGTTGGAGAGCAGGCCTATTGGGATAAACAATAATAAAGCCGGGCGCTCAACGGATTACCAGACACGGCTTCATTCGAGCTTTAGGGTCTATGCTGGTTCTAAGGGTATTAAGGGGTCCATATAGAAGATAAAATTCACCGATCGCTTTTCTCTGCGTCAGTTTTATTGTGCTTCCCGTGTAGCTCATCTGTTCAGTCGCATCCAAGGGAAAGAGAAATATCTGCACACAGCTCAAAAACACGAACAGAAACATTGCAAGCTTATTTCCCTTCTTTGCCCAGACGGAGATTTTACTTAATCCCCATTCCCCAGCAGTTTGCACAGGGAAAAAAATTAACAGGTGCACTCGGAACGGAATTTGTGAAATCTGGGGGGAAATGCTGCACGGAACCGCCCTCTCGCGCGTTTGATCTCGCCACAAAAGAGCGCAGGATTCCAGGAATTTTTTCCTTTCTTTTTTTTTTTTTTTTTCCTTCTCTTTCAGGGTTTACAGCACCGGTCGTAGAGCCGAAATGGCAGGAAGCAGAGGAAGCTGTTGGCAGTTTGATCCATTTCCTGTCTGCCCCCCCCCCCCCCCCAAGCCCGTTTTGGACTGAGCCTTTGAAAAAGCCCGCTGACTTTGTTTCCGAAACAGAGCAGGCCTTGTTGAAAACTGATACGAGGATACGGGCTGCATGATTTGCTGCTAAGCCCCACCGGCTACAAGCATTTTATGGCTTTTCATGCAGCTCTGGAGATTAGCAATGCACATATAAAAGCTGACAGCAGAATCCATACCGAATCACCCACATATTCTCCCTTGCGAACGGCTGCAACGGCCATCTATCCGCAGCGGGCATCGTGGCAGGGTTCGGGCCTCATTTCAAAAGGTTATAAAATAATATATAACACCTGGATTCACCCTCTCCTTTCAATTCCAGGCTCCATCCTGAGAGCTGCTGCCATTAACATCAAGAGGCAAAAAGATTTGGATTTTCCTTTGTTCCTTTGTGAAGAGTACCACATCTAACATGGCGGTGCGACCATTAGGCTCGACGACGCCCCAAACAGCCAGGCTTTGTGGGCGCTATTGTTCGTGCGAGTAATCCGCCCGACGAGAAGGGCCTTTAGAGCGCAGCTCCAGTCTCTGTGGCCTGCGTTTAGCATAATGCCCGATCGTGGACCTAACACGACCATGAGACGAGGGGACATTACATAACCCGAATCTGGCAACCCCGCGCTCGCTCCGTTTTGTTTAGCAGACAGCCTTCGGGACCATTGTAATGCTGGGAGATTTCTACCGAGTGGCAGCGATTCACAGCCACTGTGTTTAGAGATTCCTGGGGTTAGAGGAGGGAAAAAAAAATTAGGAACACCAACCCGGGTCAGAATGGTGTGAAATTCAGAGCCCAGAAAGGACTTCCTTGCACGCATCTTATTTCACACTCCGGGCGTGGCAGCGATTTTTTTGGCCTTACTGGAACCCTCGGTCTGTAGCCGAAAAAGATCCGTCCCCAAACCGCGCAAACCGCTAGCCTCTAAATTTAAGCGCCAGAGACAGAGAGTGTTTATTCTCTTGTGGTTTTCAGGGTCACAAAGGAAGATTGGCATGTCTCCTTTGGCTCTGCGGAGCGCGGTACAGATTAAGCTCTAGTGTTAGCCGATAGGACGCACACGCCGTGCCAGAAAACACCACGCGGAGCCGAGTCCGTTCAAGGCCAGCGTCATCTCCTCCGTGGAAAAAAAACGGAACCACGCAGGTCCGAAACATTAAGCCACTTTCCAAAAAGCAGCTTGCCGCATAGTGTTCCTACGACAAAGCCGAGCATCTCCCTGCCGCAAATTTGCCTTTAAAAGCTTCATTAAGAACCCCAGACATCTTGCACTCGAGCCATCCATCTCTGTACTGATTTAAAAAACACAAGCGTGCGCCGTCAAGCTCAAGAGCTCTGAAATGATAGAAAATCAGCCGGTTCCCACACGGGGGAAAAAAAAACTGCTGCCGGACTGCTTTCACCTGATATGAGGAAAAAGGAAACGGCATTGGACAAAAAGTAAGCTATTTACCCGGCCCACCACCCACTGCATTCGATGCATCAAGTTTAATCAGCGGCGCGGAGAAACAGGCCCGCTGAGTGCAAAGAGCAGACTTCTCACCATAACCTTGAACCAGAGAGGAGGGGGGGAAATGGATTTTGGGCGCGACCGCTTCTGAAGAAATGAGAAGAGCTGGAGAACACCGGGGGCTGTGTCCGAATCAGCACCCTTCCATCCTATTAAGTAGGCTCGCTGAGTAGAAAATCATTAAGTAGGTGAAATTTCTATCTAAATGTAGTATACTTAAAACCCTCCATACGATATACTTACTTCCGGGGTATCGCCGATATTCGGGAGCACGCTTTTTCAAGAAGTACGCGAACATTTTGGTCGCCTGAATATGACACGCAGCTTTGTTTTAAAAAATGAGGCACAGCTTCGCTGACGTTTTCCTTCAATAACTTCCCACTAATTCCACGTTCAGAACACGTGACATGGCCACGCGAGGGTGGGATGTCTTATGACACATTTTTTTTTTTACTGCACGTCGCATACTAAACAGTGCACATTGAACAGCACACATCTGCCAGTGCACTGTACACAGGAGACAGAACGCAGATTAGTACTAATATTACTACTTGTTCGCTTATTAATCAGAAAAAACAACATCCTTTATCCCCCGTGTTAT
This sequence comes from Synaphobranchus kaupii, assembly GCA_029718625.1. Taxonomy (NCBI): domain Eukaryota; kingdom Metazoa; phylum Chordata; class Actinopteri; order Anguilliformes; family Synaphobranchidae; genus Synaphobranchus; species Synaphobranchus kaupii. The sequence goes on from CM056395.1 coordinate 17,801,439, forward strand.
ACTTCATATGCAAATATTAAATATTGCCAATGAGTATCACGTGAGATATGCCCCTCCAGAGCCACAAAAAAATTGAACACCATCATCAGTGAGATTCCCTGGTTGTCTGTGATTGGCAGAGGCACTCCTGTTGCTTCTCATGCATCCTGTCTCTAGGCAGTTGTATGAAAAGCCCATATCGGCCAATAAATTACGCCCAAATAAAACACCAGCAGAACAGTCGCTTTAGTCGGTAATGCTATTGGAGCATAAATGCAGAAATATTCTCCTAAAGAAGCTTTTCGTTTGCTTTTTTGGTGAAGCGCGCCGCGCTGCCATTCTTGCTAAGCCCGTTGAGCAGAAGCCTGAAACGGAGAAACCACATAATGAAGGGGAGACGTTTTTAGTTCTAAATTACACTTTTCCACTTCGCTTCTTACAAGGTCCGGAGACATGAGCCAAGAACGCTGAAATATGCGGCCTGCCTCCATCCCTGCATGTCCCGCCCTTGCCGGTGGGCGAAAGCGTCGTTGGCATGCCAGTTAATGCCAGCTGCTGGCATACACGCACACGCATACACGCATACACGCACACGCATACACACGCACGCATACACGCACGTATACACGCACGCATACACGCACCACACACATACACACACGCGCACACACGCGCACACACACGCACACACACGCACACACACACCAGATGGGCTCAAACCATAGGGAAGAGAAGACTTTACGGAGTGGTTCGACTCTCCCGTAGTCAATACAAGTTCTCGGGCAAAAATTAATGTAACTCTGGACGGAAATAAATGTTGACGTTGCATTAGGTTGTCGAAACAATGCCACGACGAATGCCCGCCGTAATCAAAACTAACAAAATATTAGAGTGTGCGACTGTGTGTCAAAACTATAACAACGCAGAAACCGTTTAAAAAAACAAAATAAAAACCGTAGCTAGGCTACACGTCGGCGCCAAAAGCAACATTACCCAACTCTAATGCAGCCTGACATCATCTGACAGAGAAAAGGACCCTAAAGGACCCTGAGCGAGAGTAGAGATGGGTTTTTGGAGGCGCCACTGAACTCAATTCCACTGCCGCGCGCTTCTCAGCGACTAAGGAGACATCCCAGAATGCGGTTGCCATGGCGCAGGGGCGCAGAAACGAAGCGTTCGGGGGTCAGGTCTGTTCCGAGGTAAGCGCGACTCGATAGCAAAATTGCTGAAAAATGTCTTTTTTAAATGAGGTTCCGCTGAAAGAGGCCTCGTAGTAAACTCCGTGAAAATGGAAAACGCGGAGCCACCGGTCTCCCAGTTCTGATTTCCCTGCCTCAGTCATTTAAGCTGTTTTAACAGTATGACGGGAGGGCGTGCTAGTCCATTTTTATTATGGTTTCAGGGTGGCAATGTCAGAACAGGATACGCCGTCAAATCCTCACCCTAACAAACATGATCCAACAAACACAAACACCATTTTTCTGCAAGCACTAACACACACCAGACAACCCCCCTCCCTCCCCCTCCCTCCCTCCCCCCACCACCCAAAACAGGGAAATCTACGAGGCATGGGTTTGTCCATCTTCCCCAGACATTTCCATTGTGACGCGAGCTCCTTTAAAACTTCTTTAGATAAATGTTTAAACGGGCTGTAATATGGATGAACGGACCCAGTCCTCCGCACGGGGCCCCGGAATACTCCATCTAACCTTTTCCACGGTGCATTTCGATTCTTGTGCAGAGCTGCAACAAATCACTCCCAACACTAAAGCGAATGGGCCTTTGGAACATCAAAGTGAAATGTTACCTTTTCTTCATGAGATTACTTCTGGGTGGGATCCATTTAAAAAAATGCAACCCTATATGCACAAGCCACATTTTAAAAAATGCAACTTGTGTGACTTGATACCTCACTATGTCTTTGCCTCTTAACCCCCCCTAATTCATCAGCTACAGGGCCACCCAAATCTCCAGCCAAGAAGAACTGCAGCTGAAGTGTCTGCACGGGGACCCATGAGAATGTCTAGGCCTATATTTCACACCCTACAGACCACACGGCACTACAGGAGGGCTAGCGCTGTCTCCCGTCTCCTACCGCTGCCCTATGAGAGCCTGGCCTCTCCCTGGGATAAGCCTAAGCAGCAGTAACCCAAAGAATTGCGGATTTGTGGATTTCAAAAAAATCACCAGCCATTTTCAACATTTTACCAGCCACATTACCCTTTGCAGAATAACACAACCTGGCTGGTTATCTGCCAAAGTGGCTGCTAGAGTAAAAATCTTACCAGCCACAATCAGAAATGTACCAGTATTTGGCTGGTAGCTGGCGTTAATTTCGCACCCTGCTTAAAACCCACCCTATCACTGTTGGGAGAAGGCCAGTCGAGTCCTAGCACTGGCGGATAATGGCGGGAGCCCACGCTCAAACCAGCTCGGCTTTATGGCCTAGCCTACTGAGCCCAGTCTGCAGCCACGGCCTTTATCACCTGAGCCACTCCAGAGCCTGTCTTTACATCACAGTCAAAGAGTCAAGATGTCCCTCTCGACAACTCTTCAATATCCAGGCGGGCGGGCTCCAGGTGCACGTTCTCAGTTTAGACGAGGAAATTTGAACCCTGGAGGGACGCATTGCCTGCTGGTTTTTGGTGTGTTCCAGCACTTTGATGAAGTCACTGACACACCAAGAGCTACTTTGGCTGCCGACTGCAAGGAAACCACATAAACCTCCAGACTAAGGAAACCGCATAAACCTCCAGGCACTGGGTTTGAGATCTCTGGTTTAGACGAGCGCAGCACAGCGATCCGGGGAATGTCAGCACTGCGCTACTTCCTGTCCTGCGTCTCCTGTCATGCACTGCGGCGTACGAGTATTACCAGAGCGCACGAAAAAAATAAACATCACGGTCACTCTCCTCCACGGCACCTCCCAAAGGAGGAGGAGGAGGAGGAGGAGGAGGAGGAGGAGGAGGGCTCTCCCCCTCCCCGTCATTAATGAGCTCGTATACGCCACGCCCGCGAGCCGAAAACCGACGTGGACTCCCGGCGATGCCGCATTGGGCTGGAACCCTTCCAAAGCGCCTGACCCGCTCCACGAAGCACCCTTATTTGGTCTGAAAATTCACAACAGCCATCGCGAGGCAAAAATAGCCACGCTTGTTGATGATGAGGCTGCCTTCAAGTAATGACCACACAAGTCGAGACGAAAGAAAAAGTTGCGGGGGGGGGGGGGGGGGGGGGGGGGGTTGGGGGGTGTTGTGGACAAAGCCGAAAGAGAAGGCCAGGGAAGAATGCACATCTCAAGCAACGGAGTAAGATAAACCCTTTTGCTTTACTGTGTAATCGACATACCGCTGGATGCGAGGTTCAGGCTTTTGATCTCTGATAACTATGTGGAGGGGATTAAACCTGAGCGAGGATTTTAGCCAGAATACCAAGTAATGTTCAAAGCACAGACACCCCCCCCCAATAACCCCTATAAAGTACTCTTCTCAAGACCTGGGCATGACACCAAATTTATTTTAATGTTAACTTTGGTTTGCATCTCCCAAACCCCTCACTGCCTTTACGCTGTGTGCCACAGCATAGACTTAAAAAGGCAAAACAGGAAATTAAGCCCGCGATGCTTAAATGTTAATTTTGTGCAAATTCCGTCACCAGACAATTTTTTTCTATTTTTATAAATGTATTATTTACATGTACTCTCTGTAACCATTAGTACAGTTTTCTCTGAGGAAGATGCCTTTGACTCTGGGACGCATGAAATATTGAACAGCCAATCCATTTTCAAGGAGATTATATTTAGGGGGGGGGAGCAAAAAGCCACAGCACAGAGCACAAACATCCCTCTTACATGTAGCTTGGCATGTTAAATTCATATGTAGTAATGGCTCTGCATTAAAAACTCCTCCCCTTCCTGTCCCATTGCGCATGAAACAGAGAGAGACTGGACGCTGTCGCACACAGCATTAGAGGCAGAGAGGGGGTAGGAGAGGGGTAGGCGGGGGTAGGAGGGCTGTAGGAGGGGTGTTGTAGAGGGGTAAGAAAGGGGTAAGAGAGGGTTAGGCGGAGGTAGGAGAGGGGTAAGAGAGGGTTAGGCGGAGGTAGGAGAGGGGTAAGAGAGGGTTAGGCGGAGGTAGGAGAGGGGTTAGAGAGGGGTAGGAGAGGGGTTAGAGAGGGGTAGGAGAGGGGTAAGAAAGGGGTAGGAGAGGGGTAAGAGAGGGGTAGGCGGGGGTAGGAGAGGGTAAGACAGGGGTAGGAAAGGGGTAAGAAAGGGTTAGGCGGGGGTAGGAGAGGGGTAACAGAGGGTTAGGCGGGGGTAAGAGAGGGTTAGGCGGGGGTAGGGGAGGGGTAAGAGAGGGTTAGGCGGGGGTAGGAGAGGGGTAAGAGAGGGTTAGGCGGGGGTAGGAGAGGGGTAAGAGAGGGTTAGGCGGGGGTAGGAGAGGGGTAAGAGAGGGTTAGGTGGGGGTAGGAGAGGGGTAAGAGAGGGTTAGGCGGGGGTAGGAGAGGGGTAAGAGAGGGTTAGGCGGGGGGTAGGAGAGGGGTAAGAGAGGGGTAGGAAAGGGGTAAGAGAGGGTTAGGCGGGGGTAGGAGAGGGGTAAGAGAGGGTTAGGCGGGGGTAGGAGAGGGTTAGGCGGGGGTAGGAGAGGGTTAGGCGGGGGTAGGAGAGGGGTAAGAGAGGGTTAGGCGGGGGTAGGAGAGGGGTAAGAGAGGGTTAGGCGGGGGAGGAGAGGGGTAAGAGAGGGTTAGGCGGGGGTAGGAGAGGGGTAAGAGAGGGTTAGGCGGGGGTAGGAGAGGGGTAAGGTAGGGTTAGAAGGGGGTAGGAGAGGGTTAGGCGGGGGTAGGAGAGGGTTAGGCGGGGGTAGGAGAGGGGTAAGAGAGGGTTAGGCGGGGGTAAGAGAGGGTTAGGCGGGGGTAGGAGAGGGGTAGGAGAGGGTTAGGCGGGGGTAGGAGGGCTGTAGGAGGGTGGTAAGAGGGGGGTTGTAGAGGGGAAGGAGGTGGTAGGAGGGCTGTAGGAGGGTGGTAAGAGGGGGGTTGTAGAGGGGAAGGAGGTGGTAGGAGGGCTGTAGGAGGGTGGTAAGAGGGGGGTTGTAGAGGGGAAGGAGGTAGTAGGAGGGCTGTAGGAGGGTGGTAAGAGGGGGGTTGTAGAGGGGAAGGAGGTGGTAGGAGGGCTGTAGGAGGGTGGTAAGAGGGGGGTTGTAGAGGGGAAGGAGGTGGTAGGAAAGGGGGTACTCACCGGTTTTGGGGTTGATTGTGAAAAACCCCTGAGGGTTTCCGCTGGTGATCCTGTAGCTCAGTTTGTCGCCGGACCTGACGTCAGGGTCGAAGGCCTCGATCTGGATGATGGACACGTCCTTGGGGGAGTTCTCCATAACCGAGGGGTAGTAGACCGGCTCAGAGGTCTGAGGGGCGTTGTCGTTGACGTCCTGCACCTCCACGTAGACCTCCACGAAGGACGAGAGGGGCACCACGCCCTGGTCGCTGGCATAAACCGTCAGCCAGTAGTGGGGCGTGGTCTCATGGTCCAGAAGCTCCTGAGTCCTGATGACGCCTGTGGGCCAAGGTAAAAAAACAAAAGTGTTGAGTGTTCAGTTCCACAACAGGCTGAGCAGGACAGTGCTGAGCAGTCAGGGGGAAGGGGGGGGACACTATTAAGCGCAACACCACAACTTCTCACGTTCTTTACAGTCTTTAGCCCTGCAGACCAGCGTAATGTGGACCTAATCAGGTCCTGTTATCACTAGCCGATTCCAAACAAACCGATAAGCATTACAAATTAAAACAAACTACGAGCCAAGCGGAAACATTATTATTAATAATAAAGTGATCAGTCGGGCGAGACTATGGAGCAGTCCATAGGGCAGCCGCCTTTCTACCCATATACCAATCCCCGTTAGGCCAGGGGTTTCAATCCCTGCCGTGGCACTACGTACACTGTGATTCAGCGCACTACGTACAGTACATACATTGAAACATGTACTTATAGCATATCTTAAACCCCTCTCTGTTGTCTGCTCCATAAAAAAAGAACACCAACAGCAATAATGATAATAATAACGATAATAATAATAAATATTATGAACAGTTATATAAAATAGTAGTCATTGACAGGATATGTGCAACGCCTGCAAACACTCCCTCAGCAGAGACCCCAAACTGACACAGCCATAAAGTGGGATGAACAAAGGTGGACTCTGACCGCAGCCGTTTCCTAAGAATCATGACTCAAGCGTGGGCGCGTGTTTGAACCAGAAAGGCGCGGCACCTTTTACGGCCCCGCGGCGCCCAGTCAAAGGTCGCCTCTACCTGGGCGAGGCCCCTCGCTCCTTCACGTCCTGCGGCGTGGCCCTGAGATAAGGCCGCCGCACCCAGCATCCTCTGAGTTTGATCGCTCTCGGTGACTCGCCGCTCCGGAGATAAAAATGAGACGTTTACTCGCGCCCCCCAGGGTATAATTCCTTAGATCCCGTTTTCAAACCCCTCCCTTTTACTGGTTTCCGGTTTATTCTTTCCTGCGTCTCTCCCCCTGTCTCAAACCGCCTTCTCCTCTCCGAGATGGTTAAGCGGGATTAGATGACAAATGGGGAAACGGGCGCGTACGCAGTGGCTCGGTTACATGTCCCGCAGGCGTGGGATCGAGGACAGCCTACATAGTTTCGAAAGCATTCTGTGGGCACAACACATATGCGCAAAATCTAGGCCATGTTATTTATTTATTTTTTGTTAAGATCAAACAACAACAACAAAAAAACCACTGGCAAAAGTTCTGTTTCTGAACATGGGGAGTTAATCAAAGAAAGGAAGAAGTAACGGCGAAAAGAAAGAAAGAGAGAGAGATAGAGAGAGAGAGAGAGAGAGAGAGAGGGAGGGAGGGGTGGCTTGCGGACGCTCTGGCTACAGATGTGAGCCGCCGAGCGTTAACAGTTGTGCGGGGAATTGGGAACTTTGCGCATCAATAAAAAATGCGAGCGCAAATCTGACTGGCGGCGTTCCGGGGGGGGGGGGGGGGGGGGGGGGGCGCCGTGTGCGTTCCTGCCAAGCGCAGCCCCGCGCTCGAGCGATCGGCCGGAGCCGCGGCCGAACTTTAGCTCTCCGCCTCCACTTTTTCCGCCGCCGTGGTCGACGGGGGGGGGGGGGGGGTGGGGGCTGGGGGGGGGGTAAAGAGGCCCGGCCGGACCGGAGGGCCGGAGGAGCGCGCTCCTGAACAATGTCCGCCACTGTGCGCCTCTACTTTCACTCGTTTCAGCTCTCCGTCGCCGCCGGTGATAATTACGCAGACCTGTATACAGAGTGCGCTTTCTGTGCTTCACTGACGACCCTCGGGGTACAGAACAACTGAGACTGCAGGTTTGATTGGCAGGCCTTGCAGACTGTGCCAAGTCCCCGTGGGACCAACAAAAACGGGAACTCATTATTAATGTTCCATCATAAATAATCATACCCAAAACGGATGCCTGAATGGTAGCAGCTCGCCACTTAAACCTCTAGAATATAAAAACGATTATATATGAAATCATGCAATCTTGTAAGGAGTGCATGACATTTATGTAAGGTAAATTATTAGCCAGTTCACACACGTGAATCAAGTTGTCAGGGGAAAATGGATAATAAAACCGCTTAACCTTAACTTCCCCACTCGGTTTCACCCGCAAGACCCCCGTCGCGTCGACCCCGTGCTCCCACGGCCGAACCCGCTGTTTCTTCAGCGTTTCCTCAGCTCAAACTCCACTGCAGTCACAGCAACCTCTTTCACTTTCCGTTTTTTTTAGTTTTTTTTTTAGTTTGTTTTGTGAATATACACAAACTCCACCCATGGTAAAGGTCCAATCAACGAGCTCAAGCTTGATCAAATATTCTATATGTAATGCCTCACAGACAGTGCAGCTTATAGGCTAAGCCCTTTATGATTTCCTACTAAAGCAGACAGATGCAGCATCCCAGGCTAAACTAAATGAGTTAAACAATGAACAACTTTCCCTTTTCATTTTTATTTATTGCGTTTTTTTGCGTCAAAACTTCTGCGGTCGTCACCGTCACCCCTTATGTTACAATTTACGGATGCTTCCCTGGAACTAGCCTCCAGGATAAACAATATTCTGATTGTCGAGTTCTCCTCCAAGATTCTGGAGCATCAATTTTATGCAGCCAAATGCACCATTAAAGCAGTGAAAAAGCAGAGGAGATGTATGTGAAATTCCCCTCCAATTAACCTGTGCAACAACAACGTTTCATACAACGCTAACAACCATGTCACGGATGCCAAAGAATTAACCCCATTTCGCTGACGAAGGCAGAATGCTAAAACACCCGAATCCTTAGCTGCATCTTTATTAAATATATCCTTGAGTGCAGGATCTTGAAGGAAACTTTGGACGTACAAGTTTGGAACCAGAAAAAAAAAACGTTTTTTTTAATTTTTTTATCCTATGAACTGAAATCACAGTATAATCAATTTTTATTAAGAATTCCAAAATTCTGAAGCCAGCGGTCACGCGCAATGTATAAAGACGTCGTGCTGCCGTGAACTAAATCCCCCACCGGTCCCATGCTTGTCTGGAGCGTGTTCCTTTTGACCGCGTTAACCTTTCCAACAGGTCTTATGCTCGAAGCGAGCCGATGACAGCAGGAAGCAGAGAGCGCAGCGCTAACTTCTCAACGTTGTCAGACGGCAACGTTAGCGATGCAAGCACGGGACACATTCTGGCGTACACGTGCGTGCATCGGGACGGCATCGCTTCGGCTTTTTTACCGGAGACTCAAACGCGCAACGAAGCTGGAAATTGAAACAATTTGGAGCCGAAAAGGTCAGCCGTTGTCAAGAGGATTATGATTTGTAAAAGTGCGTGTTGCTACCCTCCGTCGCTCATTTTCATACGAGTGGGCCTGTTCCAGACCAGACAGGGGAGCCAGCAAACATCCCTGGTAACTGGGAAGGCCCTTTAAAGGAGAAAGACCAGGAGGCCCTTCCTGCAGACAGGCAGGAGGACAGCAGCACGTTAAAGGACTTTCACACGTCCCAATACTTAGGGCCCGAACATGAACCAACGTACGCCGAGCTCCCAAGTCTTCTGAAACAAAAAAAAAGACCTGCGGGCTTATGTGTGTATTCCCGCAGTTTTCCCAGGCATTACGCTCTTTCCAGACAAGAGTTTGCTTTGAACTCTCGCTGTTCCCCTTTTTCCAACGGCCTCGACATTCCTCAGCCTTCTCCGGCCTCCTGCTCCAAGCTTACATAAACTTTCTCATCAACTTTTTTTTTTTTTTTTTTTCCAGCAGCAGCAAAATGCTTCAGATTCCAGAGCCACGGAAAAGGCCCGGAGTATTAAAAACTCACAAGCTGCGTTTCCCAAAATGCCGCACCTCAAATCTTATCGTTCCCCATATTCCCTGGAGTTCTCCAAACCTAATTATCGCTGATCTGATACGCCGATTTTGAATGTTGTCTCCTAAAACAGGGGTTCCCACAAGCGGTTTCCATTTCAAGACTGCCTAAAACGACCACCCTCCCTCTGGTTTGAACAACACCGTTAATCTTTCGCACACATCAAAAACCGACTACAGGCTAAAACGCTGCGGCTGGCCAACACACCATTACATCATACAGCCCATTAGGGACCTATACCACATGTATTTAGTACAATATCCTCTAATATATATACTTTATATAATAAATTAAACCATACGCAAGTCAGACTCATTTTATCTAAAAGTCTAAACTATGTAATTTAATGTGCAAACACGTTTATAGTTGCTGTGGACCCCTTGAATAAATATGCTGCACTATTCAGACAAATCAGGCGTTGTACTTGCAGAACAAATAAATAATTTCTGATTAAAAAAAGGTTAAGGGTCTCAAGCCAAGTAAATCATTTCCATCTTCCAGTCGAGCCTTTTTAAATTTGCCCCTAAAAACATGTCACACTCAAAGCCCGGGATCTCAGTATGACCAAGGTTATCAGAACAGTAAACACAGATCCTGGAAGCAATTTCCCCCAATTACCACACGGCGATTTGACAAACAGGATCTTGTACAATGGCTCATGCTTTTTATCTTTTTTTAAAAATATCTTATCTGCCGTGTGTCCTGGGCAGAGCAATTATGACAAAGCGAGCCGCTGATTCACCCCACAGCGCTTCCGTCTCATGAATCGCCGTTTATTCAGTACACAACAGCAGCAGACACAAACGGCGCTACCAACAGCTGGCAGGGGGGCAGGAGGCAGGGGGCGGCGTGCAATTTACTTCATCTAAAGCACCATTTCAGCAGCTTAATGTCAACCACTGCATCAGACCATAATCTTAAGAAAAAAAAACATTAACTTACAACACTAAAAGTATATTATCAGATCACTAAGATACAAGAAATTCACTACAAAAGGTACAAATGTGGGACTTTAAAAACGGTTTGATTAAAAAAATAATAATAATGAATGGTGGTATTCATGACAGCAATGCGGGGGTGTCTTCCATGAATGAAGGGGAGTGATGTAATTAGAATATGCCTGATGGAATTCCTGCAGAATTTAGCCCATTAATTCCAGTCCAGGAAACCTATTGGGACATGCCCAGACAGCCTCCATTGTCGTATTGCTGGATGTTATTTCAAAAGCTTTTGAGCATGTCTGTTCACAGGGCTTGTGTTTTAATATTGCATTATTTAAACCTGCTATCTCCCGAGCCTTGGCAGGCAGGGGGGGGGGGGGGGGGGGCTGGTATTTTGATAAGATAGGAGGAAGTAGCTGCGGGGGGTTTTGTTGGTCTTGTACTTTGCCATCACTGGGATTTTATGCTATGCCAAAGTTTTGTTCAGTGAAAGTGGTTTAGCAGTGTAAAGAGTTACCAGAGTTCACAATCGAAGACAAACTCCAATGTTCCATCCTATGCTGATTCTGCCCTCTGAACATCGCAGGTCACCAGCTCTCTCCGTTATCCCTGGCACATTTACAACATCCGACAGACTATTTTTCCCCACATACTGACTTACAGATTCATACCAATTCATGCCTTCAACAACAATCCAGTTATGGCTGCCACAGTCTCTTTAGACACTCGTCTAAAGAGAATACATCTGCCGGAAATTACGCGCGTGTGTCATAAGACCGGTCTCACTCGCACTATACTGCCATCAGTTTAGTCTCCCGCCATTTTATTGATCCGACAAAGGCAGCTGTCAACCTGTTTAAAATCAGACTGAATATTGAAATTCACCGTTTGCGGTTTGCTATGAAATAATGCTTCAGACTTCACTGTTAAAACACTGGAACTGGATGCATCTCAGTGATGTAAAAAGTGTAGTAAAGAAAACGGAACCGATACAGCTGCATTTAAAGTACTGCTGTCCACCGCAAACAAACCCAACGAGGTTCGATTCTAGTTAAAAAAATTAACTTTAATCAAAATGTACCTAATCACTAATAATGTTTCATCCAAATGCACTGGTGCCTAGCAATAGAAATGGAAAAATAATGGTGATTTGATTTTGATTTTAATGCCACTGTGAAGAATTTCCTATTTGAAATAAAATCTAGACTCCGTAACAATGCAATGTATGTATGGCTGATTACAAAGGATGCCGACGACACTACATACACTGCCTGGCCAAAACAAAAGTCGCCGTTACACCCGTCATGCATAGTGCCCACTGTACAAGCCTCTGGAGGCACTGTTATGCTGTGGGGTTGCTGCAATTGGTCAGGTCTAGACTCAGCAACGTTATGCAGCAATAAAATGAAGTCAGTGGAGTACCTGAATGTACTGAATGACCAGGTTATCCTCAAGATTCATCGGGCTCAAATTGTGGTTTGAGTGGTTCAGGGAGCATGAGGAATCATTTTCACACATGAATTGGCCACCAGAGTCCTGACCTTAACCCCATTGAAAGTCTTTGGGATGTGCTGGAGAAGACTTTACGGAGTGGTTCAACTCTCCCGTCGTCAATACAAGATCTCGGCCAAAAATTAATGCAACTCTGGACGGAAATAAATGTTGTGACGTTGCATAAGGTTGTCGAAACAATGCCACGACGAATGCGCGCCGTAATCAAAGCTAAAGGCGGTCAAACTAAATATTAGAGTGCACGACTTTCTTTTTGGCCAGGCCGTGCACTTTAAAGCAGACTAAAGACATAGAAAAGCTGGTGGAAAATCAAAAACAGCACATGGAGAGTATTATTATAGATTTACAATAAGCAGTTTCATTTTAGCATTTATTAAAAATAAAAATGTCAAGATGAAAGGAATGTGCAAAGTCCATTTTTGGCTGGAAATATAAATCGAATTCAAATTATAATGCATACACAGTATTCAAATTGTTACGCAAATTGTAATTGTAATGTTATGTAAATGACATTTACAGCAGTTATTTTGCTATGGCTGTACAGTGAAGACTTAAAGCATGTCAGTGACTCATTAATGACTGACACCTCGGAGAAGGCCACTCCTCTTTCGCTAAAATGAAGAGTAGCAAACAGAATAACATGCCTAAACACCAGGCTTGTGCACTGATGTCACACGGTTAACGTGACCTCGGTTTAACAAGGAAGAAAATGTTTTTCAACCTTTTTAAGCCTATTCAAAACAAGCAGACGGACTTGTTTATCTCGACTCCATCTTCAACACACGTTTGTGACCGCGCGATAATTAACAGTTCCTTTGTGCGCGCGGAGAACACCAAATGAAAAGGCCCATGTAGAAACATGACTAATCAGAATGTTTTGTCTGCTAAGCCAACAGGGGATCGCTAGCTGACCATCGGGAGTCTCAAGTCTGTGGCGTTAAATTGGCCATGAACTTTGCCCCCTCATCCATCCGCCATTGTGCGTTTGTTTCAGATATTCCTGTTATTGTTGGTGATTCAGAAGGACCTGACCGCTCCGTCACCAAGTCCCCATCCACAGCAAATCCAGAGACCTCAAAAACGGGCAACACCGCCGCCACAAGGCCCAACGCTCAACGCTCAAGCGATCCAGACCACACGTGGCCCCCTTTTCCAGTCTAAAGACGGTTTAACGGTCGAGAGAGAGCAACAAATCTTAACTTGTGGACAGGGTGTGCTTTTCATCTAGTGCCCTGCAATCAACTTCAGCTCACCGTGCATTCCTTGCCCGGAGTTGCTGGGGTGACGGCACTCAAACAACGGCTACTTATGAGGCGTGCATTTCTTCCGCCCCCACTCACCCACTCCCTCACACCACCCCCCCTCCCCCCGGGCGTGCCAAAACCGCCACACTTCTCTTCCGCGGGCAGAGCGAACGTGTGATCGGGGGGGGGGGGGGGGGGCCTCGGGACATTCCGCGCTCTCAAGATGCCCGTCTGGATCCCCGACGGCCGAGAACACGAGACTGCGAGGCCGCTTGGCACATACCTCCCTTATCTGGCATCACCGGGAATCAGCCTCACTTTACTCACAACAGGAAGGGCGCTGGGAGGGCAGGTGGGGGCGAGTTAAGGGGGCTTTTTTTTCTTTTTTTTTTAAGAGGGGGGGAAAAAAACACACTGGTGGAACTTTGTTGTTACACGTCAAACTATTTCACCAGCCTTCAAACAAAGGCCTCTTTCACTCGGCAGCCTGCGAACAACTTGGAGCGAAAAAAGGACGACTGAATGCATTATCCGCCGAGCGTTTGGACGGAACAAACGAGCCGTGGGACCAGAGGTCGCCATTTTATCGCCCGTTATTGCGCACTCGCGCGCGGCTCTAAATCACAAGCTCCTCGGCGTCTCCGTCGAGCAGCAGCGCGTTCAGATCTAAGAACCGCTGTGATCCAGCACTTCCCCGCCTGACAAAGGATCCCCTTTTTCCCCTTTCGACCGCATGCCACGGTCTGCACTACAGATGAGTGCAAATTGGCTTTTAAAAATTTTAGCTTAGGCAGAGAACAGGGACAATTAAATGCTGACTTCAAAGAAATTCAGCCGAATGTCTGAAGTTTCCAATAGTCCCCAACATACGGATACATGAGGAACTGGCCTATGCTGAATTAATTCTTCTCATGAAAGAAATCAGCAGGAAAAAGCAATATGGGTTCTAATGAAAGCAACGTGTAGCAGAGGATAGCACACAATGCCCTTAAACAGGGAATCTTAACTCATAAGCAAATTCAAGCTGAATTAATCCTCTCAAAACAACCGCCATTTCCTCTCTAAGTAATAAAACTAGGTGCGTGAATGCGTCAACATACAAACATTAAAAAGTAATCCCTCCCCCTCACTATAGCAAACTTTATGATTTTTAAGCCACCAAGTTTGCTTATTTTAGGATTTTAGGATCTGCTACCGTAAGAGGGCTACCTACAACTGCCAGGACATTATACCAGTACCTCAATGCCTTCCTCGAATCCGTGCTCATCGACTCAGCCTCCCCAATATATCCATGCGCTCTTCCCTACATGCAATACCATCGTCTCGGTTTGTTTGCTTTCCACTGTCGGCTTATTAAATAAGGCTACTGAGATTCCATACATGGTTCCAGGACATCAATCAGGTTAGCAGCATCCCTGGCTGCCTCTACTGCATCAAGCCACCATTAACTCAATTACCTCAACACACACACACACACACACACACACACACACACACACACACACACACAAAAAAGGGACAAAATTAGCTCTGGCTCACAGGCACCCGAAATCTCACCAAGACTCCACATTCTGTCTCCTGTCCTAAACATGTTTGTGTGATTCAGACAGAAATGCACGTACTGGGGGAGAGGAATTTGAGCGGGGGCTGATAAACCGCTCGGAAACCCATCTTTTTTTTTTCTCTGTGTTAGGCTGATACTTCTGTAAAGTATCTTTGGAAAAAAAAAAAAAAGTTATTATTTTTTTCCCCTCTGTTTCTTGGTTATATTTTTTCTCAAATTAAAGAAAATACAATTAGCCTAAGTGAGTACTAAAAGCCTTGTACAAAACAGAGAGAGAGAGAGAGAGAGAGAGATGGGGGGGAGAGAGAGATGGGGGAGAGAGAGAGAGAGAGAGAGAGAGAGAGAGAGCTGGGGGTAAGAGAATCTTCAAAGTGAGCAGTATATTTTCATTTCCACATTCCTCATGGCTACCATAAACATATGGGGCAAGCAAACAAGAAAATAAAAGGTAAGGGCTTAAATAAAGGAGCAAAACGCAGCAACGTAAAACGTCCACAGATGTGTCGAGTCTTCCTTAATTACCTCCTCCCTCCCCATAAAAACCTGCACGACCTGGAGGTGCGCGGCTTCTGGCAACCTTTACTTATTCTTTCTTTCTCCCCTGCCAGGGAATTTAACTACAGTTGCATCTGGAGAAAGGGGCTTGTGGGTGCGCACCCTCATTTTGAGATTAATTTCTTCTTTTGCAACATAATCTTCTGACCACATATGGCATCCTTCCCCCGCTCCCAACCAAACCATCCCCCGCCTCCCAAATTCCCAGGAGAGCCACTGCCTTGGGCATATTTGGTTTACTACCGGCACTGGCTGTGTCCCGCACAATGGGGCACAATGCAAGACAATCCTATCATTGCCTGTCCAGATAGATCACATTTGGGTGTGCAGAAAAAGCAGGTTAATGGAGTCTACCCCACAACATCTACATCCAGAACAGGCTGGGCGCATACACAATGCAATCAAACGATGTGAGTGCATCTCTGCTTTGTGTTTATTTTTAATACCAATATAATTATGATTTGCAACCAGGAATACCATCTTTGGTTCTAACGACGTTCAAATTTTAACTGTTCCCAGCCAGTTGCAAGCAACCTATGGTTTTTAAAAAAATCCATCTAACGTTCAGAACGCAAACTGCCAAAAATATTCAAACAGACCTGTTTCAAGCCTCACAAATGGAAAACCTACAGCAAACAGGTTCACGGAAATTGGGGAGGCCTTTCAGTTGAAAGTTTCAAATCAAATTAATAATAAATCAATGAAATGCTTCCACCCATTCATGTCCCCCTGCTGTAGACCATTTACATTTTTGTAACATCTTGGAACAAAAAGCAGGGGGGTCAATACCCTACAATCGACCCAATAAACCACCAAACACAATCACCATAGGGGCCGGACACATACAATGGTCGACAGATGGTTTGAACAGAGAGGGCTCCACGCCGGCTCATCTTGTCATGTAAATTTACCACCAGAGAAAGTGAAATCCACAACAGACCCCGCTAATTTAGGTCTCTCATCAAATGACTTGCTCAACTAAAATGCACACCAAAGACATTGGAGAGTGCACCGTGCAAGGAACTTCTAATCCAGTTTTAAAGGTCCTGCTTTGGAATGCAGGGCTTTCAAGCAAATTACATGTTCAAAAGCTCATGTTTTATGTATTAAGTTTCACTGGCCCACTTGTACATTAAGTATGCATAACGCCAAACAGAAAAAGTGCAAAAAAGGTAAAAGTCAGACACTTAGCCATATGTCGCAGAGAACAAAAACATATTTAAAAGCTGCAATTGTGGGGCCCTCACTTTGGATGGCACACCGGCAGAAGCTTTCTCTGACAGAACCATTAGAAATCCATTTATTTTAAGCCTTTGTCACAGGTGCTTGAAAATGCGTCAGAACAGCTGGAAGTAGTGTAAGTCTGCTTTGTACCAATACAAGATAGAAGGCCATGACATAGGCTGAGCACCAAAAATATTAAAACTTTGGATTTCAAAAATAGTATTATGAGGAAGAAAAAAAAAAAATCATCATTAAAAAAATGACAGAACAAATTACATTTACATATACCCATGTGGCAGACTTAATTGTGAATATTAATAAATAAAAATATCAAGTTAGCAATCCTCTTCATTCCAAGGCAACTAGTTTGGAAGCTGGCCCATCTGCTAGGGCCATCAATTTTCTCCTCCAGAAAAAACAGGAGGAATCATAGAGCTTATCAACGCAGCTCCCAGACCACCGACATAACAAATGCATCACTACTGCACATTGATTAAGAAACATGCAGTCCAGTTTTGTTTTTTGTTTTTTTTCCCCTGGCAAACCACTCTTTTAAGCTTATTGTGTTACACTCCTTCACTACAGTTACAGGAGCTATATGGACACATTTCATCTTGAATTATTCTTGGTTCTTATACTGTATAACTATTTTTAAGGAGGGATGGGGAAACTTAGAAGAAACTTACCACTTTCTTCTTCGATGGTGAATATTCCAAGGCCAGAGCCATCCCTTATGGAGTATCTAATTTCCCCATCTCTACCTTTGTCTTCGTCCTTTGCAGTGACTTTCATGACCGATGTGCCAATGGGCGCGTCCTCTTTGACAAATCCTTTATCCATGAAAGAGGGGAACCCCGGTCGGTGGAGGTTCTCGTTCACATCCACCACGTCCACCTCAATACGACAAGTTGAAGACAGAGAGACCGGCTTCCCTTTGTCCTTAGCCCTTGCCGTGAGATTGTACACCTGCCTTTTTTCATAATCCAGATTCTGTACAATCCGCACTGCCCCGCTCAGCTTGTCCACATCGAAACTTCCGTCTCCGTTGTCAACCAGGCTGTAGCGCACCTGGCCAGACTGACTAACATCAGGGTCATGAGCTTCCAACCACATGATCACTGTACCAATAGGTAGGTCCTCTCGCACCTTCACTCGATAGTTCAGAGGAACAAACCTGGGTGGATTGTCATTGACATCCTCCAGACTGACTTTCAGCAACGCAGTTGATATCAGCTGGGGCTCGTCCATGGCCTGATCGCGCGCTGCGATCTTCAACACGTAAACAGGATGCAGCTCACGATCCAGTGGCTTTTTCACCTTCACAACGCCCGTCTGCTCGTCGATTGAAAATTGATCAGTTTCAGCCACGAGCGAATATCTGACCTCCCCATTGGCATTCAGATCTTTGTCTGTGGCCTGCACCTGAATAATCTCCGTCCCCACCTCTGTGCTTTCGCTTATTTCAACAGAATAGCCATCTTGAAGGAACTCCGGGGAGTTGTCATTTGCGTCCAGTATACTGACGTCCAGAAGGCGGGAAGTGGACTTCTGAGGTATTCCCAGATCGTAGACAGTGATGTTCAGCGTATAGTGATTGGTCGCTTCTCTGTCCAGGGGCGAGTAGACCTGAAGCCAACCGGTCTCCATTTCAATAACGAACCGACTCTCGGTGTCTCCGCCAGAAATCACGTAAACTAACTTTCCATTGAAACCACTATCAGCATCCGAGGCTCCAATGAGAATGACTCTGGCCCCGACAGGGAGGTCTTCTTTGACTTCAATGACACTGGGAAACGACTCGGAAAACTGTGGCGCAAAGCGATTGATAGAATGCATGTCCAAGAAGTTATCTTCAGGTTCCACCGGGCTGTGGATCCTACTACCCTGGAGCAGTTTTTCTGCCAGCATCACAGCGACCCCAGTGTCAACACATTTTAATTGGACCGGTTTCCGGGCGGTAATGACACTGATGTTCATAGTCATCGGTGGGGTCACCTTTTCACCATCGCTGGCAGTTATTTGCAAGCTGTGAAAAGACACTTTCGACCCCTCTCCCTCGCTCAACGATTGTTTCAGGGAAAGCACACCTGAGTTTGGGTTCAAGTCAAAAAGGTTGAGTTCGTTGCCAGTCTTGATTTCGTACCGGACCAACTGCAACTCATCGGCATCAATGGCAGAAACGGTGGCTATTTGTTCACCCATGCCATGGTCCCTCGGCACGGTCACCTCACAGTCCACACTCTCGAACATCGGCTTGTTGTCGTTCAAATTATTCAGTGTGATCGTTACAGAAGCCTCTACTTCTCTGCGAAAAGGGGCACCCCAGTCTGAAGCACGGACCCTAAGATTGTAAATCCTTGGCATTAGTTCATAATCTAAATCCTCGGCAGTGCTGATAACACCAGTGAAGTAGTCAATGACAAAAGGCTGTGGGCTGACATTAGCGATGCTGTAGGTGACATAGCCATCTTCTCCACTGTCCAGATCACTAGCACTGACCGTAAGAACACTGGTCCCTACCGGCATGTGTTCATCAACACTGGCTTTGTAAGAGGTCTGCTTAAATTCAGGCACGTTGTTATTCACATCAATCACATCGATGACAAGTTTAGTCAAGGCTTTCCTATCGCTGGTAATGACTTCCAGCTCATATCTCCCAGCATAGTCTGCATGGATCGGTCCAGCTGTTGTAATTAAGCCCGTGTCCGGATTTAGAGCAAACCGATTTTTTTCCATCTTATACCTGAACATGTACTTCAAATGGGGATACTTTGGCACAGCTGTCACCATAGCAACAGGCGTGTGGAGAGGGGCAAATTCACTGAGGTTGACCCTGTAAATACTCTTTTCAAATTTAGGAGGCCCCACTTTGAACTGAGGTGAGGTCACATGGACCACTTTAACAGAGGAAAACCTGGGAGGGCTCCCTTTATCCTTAGCTTGCAAAGTTAGGTTGTATCCAAAGGGCTGGGTGTCCCAGTCCACCTCCCGGACAGCTTTTATCTTGTATTCCTTGCTCCCAGGGCTGGTTCTCATGGCCTTGAATTGCTGTAGGGGGTCTCCCGCCACGATGCTCAGTGACGCTATCTCCCCATTTGGTCCCTGGTCGCCATCCTCTACCATCACCACAGCGTATGTGGGGTCTCTGTCAGCATCCGAAGGGGACAGGGCAACAGCAGTGATGACAGGTGCGTGCTCATTGGCCTGCTCCACCCTTACCGTGAGCTTGGCCATGCTGCTGAAGCCACTACTCCCATACAACTTCATGCCACGGTCCACCGCCAGGATCTCCAGTTCGTACAGCTTGGTCTCAGCGAAGTCCAGCCGACCAGTTAGCGTCACAACGCCACTGGTTGGGTGGACGGAAAAAGTGTCCGTCCACTCCCGGAAACTGTAGTAGTACTCGCCATTCGTCCCGATGTCAGCGTCTGTGGCAGTTACCTGGGCCACGCTGGTTCTGATGGCCGTGTTCTCCGGCAGGGAGATGCTGTATGAGGTGGGCGAGAACAGGGGCCTGAGGTCATTGGTGTCGAGGACCTGGACCCTGATTCTGGCACGAGCCTCGGCGTTGGTGGTCCTCTCTGCTGCCTTGACTGTGAGCAAGTAGTGGTCTTTCACTTCCCGATTGAGAATGGCAGTGCTGCCACCTTTGGTCCTTATCCGCAGGAAACTGAAGTCTCCCAGAACGTACTCCTCAGCTTTGAAGAGGTTTTCACTGTCACCTGACACGATCTTGTACTTTATCTCCCAAGCTGGGTCTGATATGTAAATGCCCATTTTGATGGGGCTTTCTAAGTAAGTCTTAGCTGCGGAGTTCTCATATATGGTGGCATTGTACATTGGGTGTGTAAACTGCATGGACAATGGCTGCTGCTCCATGCTTTGGCTCCCTCCACAGCTGCAGAGGAGCTGCAAGAGCATTAAAACCAGTGAGGTCCAGCGTCTCGCCATGATGCCGCGGTGCATTCTTCACCAAACCACCTGGGGGGGGGGGGCAGAGAAATGTACATTTAATCACTTGCATACTTGTAGTCCAAAAGGATATCAGACTTTAACAAAATAAATAAATAAGCATTTTTCCAACTAACAGACTGAGGCAAGGCTAGTTTGTTTTAGGAGAAGACTGTGAGAAGAGCTATTAATTTTATCTCCCGATAAGTTTCAGTGAAGCGGATTAACTGCCGTTGCTCTGCCGTGTAGTGGAGAAATGGCAGGAATCGCCACGAATAAGCAAAAGAAAAGCTGCTGCCAACGTTCCCATTTCACAAACCTAACAGGCACAATATATACCTTAATACAACGAAATTAAATAGTTTTAATCTACGGAGATTCAATAAAAATATTGCTCACCTAAAGATGGGTATTCTGAAATGTATTTATTTCATCATAATTCAATTATATACCTCTGAAATGATCAATTTTTTGCTTCATTACGCATATAGCCTCGGAAAGTGGAATAGCCTACATCAGTGCTGGGGTCATAATTTTTAACAAATGGAAATGTTTTACTTCTTAAAATATTTTACAGTTCAAAGGATGGACACTGATATAGGCTACATTATATTCATTACGCGTGTTCGATTGCGGGTTCGTTCTGTTAAACGCACAGGAAGGAGTTACCATAGCTCCTCAAACCGTAGCCTACACCAATGCAGTCATTTAACACAGTAATAATTAAAAGCAGCCTCTATACTTGATAAAAGAGAGCTCTGTTTTGAATGACCGGCTACGTTTTTGGTCTGTCTGGTTTACTCTACTTAGCCAGCAAAGTAAACAGTAGCCTAGCGTTCTCTGTCTATCGGGGTCTGGAAATGAGATTTTGAACATTAAAAAAACAATCCAATTACAGCCTGAGATCTAACTACTTAAGTTTCAACTTGAGTAAACTAAACCATGTCGCTAGCTTGCCTGCAAGCAGACAAAAACTGGCAAGACCTAAAAATTAAACTAAATTAGATTTTTGGAAACTGTGCGGCAATACCCACACCATAATCTGTTCGATTTATGCCCGCCTTGTTGATTTTGTGGGAACCAACTAAACTACATTTCCCACAAATTAAGCTGACGTTCTCACGTCAAATATTCATGCATTTAGGGCAATTGCATAGGGCTAACTAGGCTACCACATCTATAAGTATGAGGAGAAATCAATGTATGTAATATTGTAGGCTACAGTAACATGGAAAGAACTGAAGGCAAAAAATTAAGACATTGTACTTGCTATCTGGAAATGTAGTGAAGAAGATGGAATGGTTGCCTACAAGACGCCCAAGAAATAAAACACTTTATATGCCTGAAAGTTTCCCCCCGTTGTTTTAACGGAATCAATATATCCAAATGCATTCAAAAATTACATGTAAATGTTTCTTGTAAATCAGGGCTTTCTATTTAATTTACACCCCCTCCCCCCACCTAAACCCATTTCTATTCAATTCACGCAACCTTACTGCCGTTAAGTAAGCCAGATGTCGCTAGCTAACGCTTCGGATATTGTTTAAATAAGTCGAGATACGCAGACAAACGCAGATCACGACACTGTCAATAAATCTGATACAATTATGACCACGCACAACTTCGACCGATTGCTGTAAATCAGAGTGTAACATTGTATTCACTAAAACTTTATGTAGCTAGCTAATGCAATATAATAAAGGAAGCCGGTTAAAGAACTAGCTTGCTCGATCACTACAAAGCACCTTCTAGCTAACTATGTGGGTAGCCATCCACTTAGCACAGCTCTCCGAGTGAGTCCGTTCAGCCACGACTCAACTTTTTCTCTACGCAAACAACAACTGTAAAATTCCAGCAAGACTGACAAATCTGCACACGCGCGTTCGTTCCGTTTCCTTACCGTTTACCCGCATTAATATCTTCGATTTGGAAAGTTTTCATGCGTTTTATTAGATCCCACATTCGGCATGATCACAGCTTTGAGATCCCGTGCTCACACTGCTTTTTTCTTCTTTCTTGTCCTGCTCTCGCTTTCTCCCCCCTCTCTCTCTCCCTCTCTCTCACTCACTCTTTCTCCCCCCCTTCTCAATGCGCATTGGGATTGCCCGGATCTACTTTCCGCTGGCACGAGGATAAAAGGATCCTTGCTCCCTTTTTACTTCGCACATTTCAGTTAATCTTTTTCGAAGTGACTTTTGCGCAGTGTTTTTGAACATGACATTTTGCTACGTTCAAGGAAAACCAATAGTCTAGCGTTTGATTTTAGACTAGGCGTGATATTTAATAAGATTGGGTTGTTCTGTAATATTATAAAGCCGTAGCCTAGTGTTCACTGAACAAGGGCATATTAAAACTGATAGGACAGCCTACCACAGCATAGTGCGTTATTTTATTATTCATTTGGACCCAACTTTTACGTTTCACTCAAGCAATGCTTTATCCTATTCTATGTTGAACGAATGAACACTGAAAACACGTGTAGCCTAGTCGGCATTTGAATGTTAGAGCCGAGTAACTGATTTGTGTAGGCTATGCATGCACGTTAAACATAGCCTACAGCTAACTTAGAGGAGTGGTTTGAAAGTTGTAATTTTAAGTAGCTAGACAAAAGCACGGGGAGTTATGCTCGGCTATGTAGGCTACGGTGTCGAGGCTCTCCAATTAAGTCTGATCTGGGAAGTGGTTCAATTATAGATTTTATACAATTTCGGGAGCTTTTTCTAACGCAGCCCTCAGCATTGCTTCCGAATCATATTGTCCTGCGAAAACACGCTTCAGCCTACAGCAGTCGTTAGCCTACTCACTCGTCCTTTCCTCCCTCGCATTGAATCAAAGATATCTGAGGTCCAGATTAATGTAAACTTATCCATGTCTACTTTAAATTGACGACAGACCTATGCAGACAAGTAAACCGTAGCCTATGTCCTTCTTCCAAGCTGGAATGTGCGGCATATAACGTAGAACAATTTAAAACCACTGGATATCGCAGTCGTGTCATATAGGCTACATTGCAGGTTTTGCCGGCGCAGATGGCGCTCTCTCACTAGAATTTCAATGGATCTGTGCGCTCTGCTCGCTTTAGTTAGGCTATGCATGGTTTTGTCTGAATTACAACACAGCCACGAAAATTTCACAATACATGCTATCGGTAGCCTAAATACAAGACCAATCGATTAAGTGTGGGCTTTAACACTAGGATTCTTCATTCGCTGTAATTTGGGTAACTTTTATAAACTGTGATTATTATTATTAGGCTAATTATTATTAGTAGTATTAGTATTGTTGTTTTGTTAATAACAATGTTTTAATGGGCTATTGCTACCATATGATTGCAACAGGATAGCTAGAGTAGACGGTCTACATTCACATCAGTCAACGCATGCATTTTCACTTCATAGCCTATACTTACCAGTCCAGCTGGGTGAATGTTGCCTTCTTAAGTTACAATAGTTCAGATGAAGCCAAATAAATGTTGGCGAATTGCGCAGGTGGGCATTTCGCGTGAAGTCGCATATTAAAATAAATCCGGCACCGGGAATTCCACATTAGTCATATTTCCACCACCTTCGACATCCACAGAAGCCACATTTTACCAATGAAGTCTGGTAGCCCTACATTTAACTCCGCTCGATTGTGTGCTCCGCCAACTCTGTAGCCTAGCCTACACAAGAACAGAATCAGTGTGTGTGCCCCACTGTGCCGCTGTGGATGCTTGCCGGAGTTACGGGCGCTGTGATGTCATTGCTGTTGGGCTGGTTTTGATAGCCTGTGAACAGCTACACAAATGATGTAGGCTAGTAATGAGTGAAGTCAGTCTACGTTTTCTGCAGCTAGAAATAACCTACCCGATTTTCATTCGTAGCAAACTTGGGGTTTCTGAAAGAATTCAACTTTTCATTAAAAAGCAAACGTATTTTACTCCATTGATCAGGATGAGAATGCGCTAGCTACTCACATAGACTACCAATAAACGCGTTACTTTGTTTCAATTTAATGAGAAAACCTACCAATAAATTAAAGCTGAATTATGCACTGAAGTCTTGTGGCCAATAGTCTAACTTTGGTGAAGGATACTAAGCAATGCAACAGTGTTGCACACCAATTTTACTGACATAAAATATGGATATTCATATGCATATGTACATTATGCATGGGTTAGCATTATGCATGCCCAGAAATATCAATGTAATGGAAAATATGGCGCTTAATGCGCCTTTAGATAACACTCATCCATATTCACCCGGAGGCTACTTAAATGAGAAGCGTCTCTGTGGCGAGGTTCCCTGACATCGCCGGCAGAAAGCGTATCCGCAGAAGGCTTTTCTCCAAAGCACCGTCTGTCCCCTGATTCTACCCATAAACGTTTAATTGGATTCCGGTCAGGTGATCCTCGAGGCTTTGATACTGCCAGTGTTTAGACATTCAATAGTTGGGTTGGCAGGGAGCTGTAGCCTGGCTTTACTACAGTCTTTAAAAGCAACGGCTGGGTGTGTGCATGGCCACGATTGCTACTTTTTGTTTACCGATGGCCTGACAGAAGCCTCTTTCGTGGGTGCTCTTTATTTCCACTCAAGCCCACCTTTTCCTTTTTTTGAAAAATAAGGCATCCTCAGCTAACCCAACATAATGTGAAATGTGTTTTAGAATGCTACTGTGTGATCTGCAATTTTGTTTTTGTTTCCCTTTTATAACACATTTTAATATGAAATTAAGATCCTGAGGAATTTTGCTTGCACTCCTCCTCCTCCCCAACACACACACACACACACACAGGCATACACACACAAACACACACACACTCACACACACACACACACTCAACAACTACTGTTGTTTATGACATTTCCCAAGGCAAAAGGAAAACCGAGAATTTACTGGCAGAATGCTGTGATATGTGTGCATCATATATTCAATATGAGCTGTAAGTTCGATGTGTGAATTCTGACCTTTTTAGAAGACAATCACACAATTCCCCCTGTGTGACATTTTGCACGTCTCAGTTTCTGTATCCTCATGTAGATTCAAAGGGAAACTGCACTGTGACACAATCATCTCTCTCAGAACTGGTCAGAATATGCGTACTACCTTTTCCCATGTCGTGTTATGTCCGGCTATACTTCTTTAACTCGCCTTTTTACTCGGGGTGGTTAACTCTGTTCTTGGGGAACCCCAGTCCAGGTCTTTTCCCAGTTTACTTTAAGATCACTTACAAAATTTAGGAATGAGACTAAAGACAATACATACAATACAGGTGGTTGAGTGTCTGGATGGAAAGATACCTGCAGAAACTGCAGCCCTCCATGACCAGGGAAAGTAGCCCTATGGGGAGGCTATGGCCCCTGAGGTAGGAGACAGGGATCCTTATTGTATTTGCTGGAAATCTGCTTTGTACAGACTCCATCAAGATTCTACATTTAGAACCCTGACAACCGGTATTCCTGAGCAGATCAGTGATACAAGGCACTCATGGGGTACCAATAATTTGTATATTTGGGGTGGGAAGTACCATTTGAATGTCCACATTGAGACATACATTTAAGCAGAACGCATAATAGTGCTTTAGTTTGCATAATTATAGTCATAATTGGACTCTGTGGTTGATTCATGGAAAAAAGACAAACATTTGGATGATTGATGAGTGAGGAGACTTGGACCCGATCAAATGAAAATCCAAGTCGCGAAACATTGGAAGAGAAAAGTCATTCGAACAGAAACCCAAAGATTGTTTAGCTAGAGATAATTAGCGGCAATTATATTTTCCGATACCCACTAATCAAGAATGAGATTATAACCTTGACCTTATTTTAAAAGAAATCTTTCTGTAGCACATTGTTTTTGTTCTTCTGGCAGACTCTAGTGGGAAGACCAATTGGGACTGCTTGGGTTGAGGTAATATATTAGTCCTCAATGGCAATAAAATGGCCATAAGCAGTCTGTGAAGGGTCCAGTCATTGGCTTGATGTACTGGGGGATTTCAGTTGTAAGACCCAATACTTGAGGTGCAAAGACTGAGGGAATAGTGGGAGGGCATGTTTTGCCAAAGTAAGCAGTCCATGCTTGTATTTCATTAAACAAGAGACTACTGGTGCCTTTTTTTTTTTTTCTTGTTTTTGACTTTTTTGAATTCTTCTGCACACCTTCCAGCACGCCACCTGATACTGTTAGACGCAAAGGTAAGCTCACAACGCCTGCGGCGTCAGAGTGCCAGGCGTTTCATGTCACAAGAAAACCGAACACTTGGAATCCAAACCTCGGGGGCGGTTGTTTTTGTGCTGCAGAGAAAAACCGGATGATCGAGACGTAAATTCAGATACCTTTTCAGTTGACAAGGCAGCAACAAATTGGACAGCCATTGTTCTGGCTTTCACCGAAAGGGAGTATTCAGGGTTGCATTCATGTGACTGACAGAACCGTGGGCTCTGGAAATATATAGGCCTATGTTTAAATATAAATGATCATTTAGTGACACATTGGACAAAATGTGGCGAACTGTGGTCTTGCAGCTTGCAACAGCTGCGGTTTAAAGACTTTCTTTAACTCTCCTGAGTGAAGCAGAGGATTATCTAAGCAAATCCTTGCTGATGCTATTTTTATTATGATGAGGTCAAAAGCAGGATGGTACGGAGATTGAGAATGGCAGTGGCTCTATTATTCATAATGCATGTACTCACCAGAAAGCGCATTATTCATTTAATGAATTCAAGAAAACATTTTCAGGTAATTTGAATTTTTGTTCAATCATAGACTCTCAATTTAAATGCAGAAGTCATTTGAACCATTTTTTTTTTCACTTAAAAAATAGTTTGGCTGCGTTCTGCGAAACCACATCAACTATAAATCCATGGCTTTCAGTGAATAGCATGATAAGGCCAAACTTTAGGTGAACGCAAACCGGTACAAGGCTCCTCTCCGGGTAACGACAGTTCACTAACCACATTCAAACCAATTACATAATAAATAGCTATAGGCATGGGCCCATTAGTATGAGGGTCGAGGTCTTACTTTCCACCAGCTCAGACAGCATCTCAAGAAACTAAAAATTGTATACCACCTCAGAAGGGAGGGCAGTGATCTCTGCAGATTTTAGAGTGAAAACAGAGAAAAGTAAATGGACGATCAAGAAGGAGGTAGGTAGGTGTGAGTTTGTGGATGCACGTGCATGAGGTAAAACAGGTAGCCTATACATAACTTGGTTTCACATAACAACAAATGGTAGGTTGCACTGTGGAATTGATGTTATAAAAATAAAAAATAAACTGCCGAATCGCCATGACCAGCTTCTGTAGCCGACAACGCTGCAATTTCCCTGACCTGCCTCCACTTTTGGTCAGTTGTACCTAGGGTAGCCGGAAGGCGTTTACACATGCAGCTAACAGGTCTGGGTTCCATAGCAAATCTCCACTGAGCCCAGGTGAGAGAAAGCAGACACCTTTATCCAATGCAAATTATGACAGGACATTCTCCTTATAAAGGTTTTTACGTGACTCATCTACAATATAGTTCACAATAAATTAAAAAAATAATAATTAAAACTTATGCTGAGAGAGGGTTAAACAGTCAGCACCATCCACCAACTTCATTCTGATGTGGGTTCTCAAGAGCAGGAAGTACAAATTCCCAAATGTGAACTGATGCTCCCAGTCAGTACCAAACAGGTAGGCCTACAATTCAGATAGGTGACACTAATTTTAATTAACTTTTGGGGGAAGCAGTTGCATGCCCGCGATTAGCTAAAAGTAGCCTTCATCTCGGACCCCACCCAACCGTAGTCTGATTTGCTTTCCTGCACATCCTTCACATTTTAACACCCCACGCACTGAAACAATGCAAATAATGCAATAATAGGTTCAGAAAAAGTTAATGAAGTCTGGAACTGGGACATAATAGAGAGGTACTGTAGCCTATATAAATATACACTTCAACACTGACACCCGCCCCCCGCCAAACACATACGCCCACGCACATGCACATACGCACGCGCACACACACACACACACACACGAAAGGCCATGTCACCCTCTGGACCTTTCCATGTCACCCGCTTCCACCTTTTTCAATTTCAAATATTCATAGCTTACAGGATTGGATTCAGTTCTGAATATTTATTCAACAGAGTTTTACATGTTTTGTTTGCCTGTGTCTGTTATACGTATGTGGGTGTGATCAGCACTTGTAAAGCCTGTACATGACTCATGGGTTAAGATCTAATTTAGAATATTCATTAATTTATAAATTTATCCGCACACGAAATTCACGGCTAAACCATATCTGTCCTAGCATTTTGGTGTTGGGATACGAACACCAAATAGCCTATCAAATATGCAGTTCGTTCAACTTCGAATAACTGCATAACATTTGATTCAACCCACATTTCAGATTTGTACAAGGTGTGTTATGTTTATCTAGATTATGAAATTCCCTGCAAGTAGCCAGGCAGGGTAATCTTATCTAAGACATATAATGACCGCTCTTTGATATTCAGAGACGGTTGTCTGGAGGGTGCGTCGCAATAATCGCGGTATCAACGTCAAACACGCGGGTCATTATCATACAGGATTATGTAAAGATTCAGAATACCTTCCATTCAACTGGACACAATGGGGTAGCCTACTCTGCAGCAGCTTCGATTAACGTGTTTGCCAAATCCGCATTTACAGAGCTTTTAACAATTGTAAGTTCTTAAGACAGCAGGGTTATATATAAAATATTTAAAATAAGCTAGGCTAATTGTCCCAAACCAGAGGAATGCATTTTTGATTTAAAAAAAACCTAGCTACCAATAGGCCTACGTGTCACTTATACATTTATTTATGAGTAGCGTATAATAACATTATATTTATGAGTATAATAAGATACAGTAGCCTATATTTAGCCAACATGGTACAGTTGCAAGTAGGTAACTGGACTATGGCAAAATATAATTATCTAGGCATTGCTCCTATAGCCTATGTTTTAACCTAAACTAAATAAATACATTTCTTAGATTGTTGAATGGCGTAGACTACTAGCTATTTCACCATGTATAATTTCCATAAGGGATACATAAAATAAAGTATTTAATTTCTGGACCTGTGGCAACGCTCTCTTGGCAGTAGCCATATAGGCTAGTTGGCAATGTGCTCTGAATTGTTTTCCGTTTATCTGAATTCCATGGAAACTGTGTCAGGATTATGCACAAAAGGATATTTTCCACAGGGATTTCCATGTTTGGATGAGCAGTGCCATGTAACAGAGCTGGGTGTTCACAGAAAGTAGCTGACTTCTCTGGATGCCTGTAAAATGAGAACGATTAGTCTTTCAGATATAGACACAGTACTGTCGGCTAAAATCTAACCGTTTATAAATTCATTCCAGTTTCCCTATTGGGAAGAAACAGACCCCGCGACGTCTGTGTTATCGGTGCAGCGACGTGCTCTAACAATACATTCGGTGCAACATACAATAAGAAGTCTTATTTGCATCTCGAAGGCAAGCAAAAGGATAGTATGTGTCCGCGCGCGCGTGTGTGTGTGGGTGCGTGAGGGAAGGGTGTATCCTGTATTCTTTGTAAACTAAAGTAGCGCACTCTTCTCTCCGTTTCTCTAACTCTGATTCGCGTACGCTCCATGGGAATAATGTGATCTCCAGCTTGTATGTAACATGTTTCGGAATACATGTCATACTTATCTAACGGAGCACGTGGTTCCCCTCATATTTAGGGAGTTTTAAGGATTGCCCAGGGCCATACATGTGTCTTATCGTAACATCTGGATGATGGCATGTTTTTCCTACAAGAGCACATAAATCGACTCAAAGTGCTTCTCTCTTTCGAGTGGGAGAGGGTTCCGTTTCTCAAAGCGCTTGTGGAATTCCCGTTGCCTTGGCAAAAGCCACTGATATAACATTGTTTAGAAACTATATGACATACGTAGGCCTACTCCCCCCTTCAACAGCACAGAACAATTCTTGTAAGGTAATATTTAATACGGTCAAGATAATAATTTTGATTGTCACCGGAATAGCACTAATATTCAAAAGAATTTCACAAGAATTCAGTTAAAATAGTCAATATATAAAAGTTGAACACAATTAAAGATGACATTGGGGCAAAATAGGTAATAATAGCCCATTGGAGTAGCCTATATGGACTATGGGGTTCAAGAGGAGCCAGTGCTGTGGAGAGAAGCTATATCGCTGTTGTGTTTGTGTGTGCCAAGGGTGATTCACAAAGTTATTCATTAATCACTTGTGGAGAGGGCAGGCATACAGACCATCCCATCCACTGGAGAGCCATGAAAAAGTGAATCACTTCCTGGACCTTCGTCCAACTTGTCAAGACTTTACCTGCAGCTTGTGAGTATCAGGCGTCTCTGTGGCTGATGAATAAATCTCCTGCCCCAGGTTATACCATGGAGCTATGAAACCAATCTTTATGTGTGCATTATATAGAGTACTGTACCAACTGAAAAACCTAATCTAAGCCCACACGCACACACACACACACACACACACACACACACACACACACACACACACACACACACACACACACACACACACACACACACACACACACACACACACACACACTCTGTCTTCCCCCCACACCATCCTCATCCTTTGAAATGATCTGCATCAGTCAGTCAATCAAATATTGCACAATAAAGAGCTTTCACAAAGCAGCTATCGTAATAGTGCGTAACTAATAGAGACAACTTCTGACTAAGCTAGGACAAGAATAATTATGCAGTTTCAGTAGGAAACCTACTTGGAGCAGAGTGCAACAGTGTAGATGTCTACTTTTCAAGCAAAAAAAAAAAGCTGATGTTAAAAAAAAAACCCTTTCAACATGATAAAACACACAGTGCGTGTTCTAGCAGTCAAAGCCAGAGGCGACAAGACAGTTGCTCTTAATGACAAAACTGAAAATCTGTTTGTTCATATGGAGAAAATAGCACAACCCAGCTTGGATAGTAGTAAGAACCAGTGGAACTTGCATTAAGACAGATGCAGGTTTTTTTGGCCCTGGCATGCATTCATGATAAATACAACATTTTCCCAGGACCGCAAGACTGAGGTTTTTCATTATTTCACAAGTAGATGCCATTCTCTGACATGTTTAGTAGGCCTACATCCTCCAAAAAAAACAAAAAAAACATCCATTCTTCTCAAAATAAATCTAACAAAAGGTTAGCTGTCCTCTCCCGAAGGACAATTTTTTTTATTATCATTATTTTTAGGGGCTTCAACCAATTCTGAGTGATTTCCACAGTGCAGGTTTCCCAGTCTGAACCATGATAGACTGCAATTTTCACTACTCCTAATAAAAGAGAAATATATTTGAACAGCAACAGCCTAACACTCACGCAAATACACATACACACATACCATACACACACACACACTGTATATGCACATGCATACACACGTGTGCATACCTGCTCGTGCACACATACTCATTCACATTGTACTTACATTAAGTTGACAGGATAATTGCAAGCTATTCTCATCAGTTTCATAATGGCAGTGTTCCTCTAAGGCCTCTACAAAAGACCTGCACAATGCACTACACACATATGAAATGAATACTGACGTCGAATTCTTGCCTTATTTTTTTTCTTGCAATTCTATATTTTAATATAGCTGTTGGATTATATTAGCTGCTATCTGTATAACTCAGAAAGCAATACAGGGATTTTTTGTTCCCCCAATAGATTAGCAGTCTGTTATGAAGATTAAGAAA
Organism: Synaphobranchus kaupii; assembly: GCA_029718625.1. Lineage (NCBI taxonomy): Eukaryota > Metazoa > Chordata > Actinopteri > Anguilliformes > Synaphobranchidae > Synaphobranchus > Synaphobranchus kaupii. Next base: position 17,833,510 of record CM056395.1, read on the forward strand.
CCTTTCCCCTGAAAGCAATACGGTAGAGGTTTGAATCCTGGATCAGATACCGCTTCTACGCCATTGGTTCCTGATTGATTGTTTGACTAATCAATTTTATTTGATCACTAAAATATAGTTAATTGCACTTAAAACATGAATGAGGCGGAATGATGTATTTTCATTGTGGTACGTCTTGTGGGAAGAAGATTTAAATTGCATCGGTGAATGTCTTACTAAATGTTTGGGTAAAATAGGATATCAAGCCATTCTAGATAAAAAATCCTGCTGTTTAAATAAATAAACACGGTTTCTTATTATAAATAAATGAATACTTTGTTTGTTTTGTTGGTCTTTCAGTCACTGCATCCCTTTCTATAAAGTAACTATCAATTGAACACATAACAGTGTGGTGCAGAAGATAGAGCAGGGTTTCTGGTTGTTATTGGTTCAGAACCTGGGAAGGACAGTGGAGCTGTTTGCTTGAGCTTGGTGACTGAATCCCTTCAGCAAATATCCAGCGTTGCAAGTGGATCACAAGTACATCCTGTCTGAGTAGCCCTGGAGAAGGAGGCTGGCTTCTTAGCAGGCAATTAAAATAGCCCTACAAGTGCGATGATAATGCCCACTGTCCCCAATTACCCCCATTTAACAACCAAAATCATGCTCACATTCGTAATTAGGGCTCAGAGATAATATCCATGACCAATCTGACAAAAAAAGTTATAAAAAGAGATGCTATTTTCGTGCTATTTGTGTATTGTCAAAGAGTGAGACCTCCATAGGACACAGTATGTGGCATTTTCTTATTGCTTAAGAAGTCAAACAAAGGCCCGATTAATACGAAAGATAAAGAGAGGAAAACAAGAGAAATCTCATCCTGTCCCAGAGGCCTGGGATGGGTTTTCACTCAAATCGATGTTGCCCCTCCCTTTATCGACTGGTCATGTGACCGATTCGGAACTCGTCCCACAACCAGCCGCACGCAGTGGCAGACAAGGACCTGACAAGCTGCATACCCTGCACAGGCTGAGGGGATTCATTCAGACATCGCATGAACCTCTATCTCTTTCTCTCTCTCTTTCTCTCTCTCTCTCTCTCTCTCTCTCTCTCTCTCTCTCTCTCTCTCTCTCTCTCTCTCTCTCTCTCTCTCTCTCTCTCTCTCTCACGATTATGTGCACAACAGCACATATCTAATTAACATCTATCGAGATGAGAGGGCTTGCTGGTTTTTCTGTCTTTCACACACACACACACACACACACACACACACACACACACACACACACACACACACACACACACACACACACACACACACACACACACACTCTCACAATCTCTCTCTCTTTCTCTTTTTTCCTTTCTCCTGCCTCCGAGATGCTTCTCTCTTGGTGTGGCCGCTGATGTTTTGCTTATTTTCTTTTCATTAAAGAAAAAGGAGACTGTTATTCTGTCAGGCTTGGCAGTAGATACGCCACCACATTTTCAACTAGGGTTCAATTTGATACCGCTGAGAGAGGACGGCAGCCTGTATCTCATTCCATGTGCGATGCGACTACCCAAAGCCATCCTAATAAAGAGAGCGAAAGACTTCACTGTCCCCCTCTGGTGGGATGTGGGGAGGGGGCCAAGAGTCAGAAATGTTGCCTTTAATTGCCAAACCCTTTCTCTTCTTTTGTTGCTGAGGGTTGCGTGTTCAATTCCCAGATAGTCCTTGGAGACAGGGAGAAAGGTACTTAAACTGAATTACTTCAAAAGCCAAACTCACAAATGGGCAGTATGTAAAAAGACACAGGCCCTGTAAATGGTACGTAGCATAAGGGGATTTGCAGAGTAAACAGGCCAGACTAATAATCCCCAGTTTGACTATCTGTCTGGAGATGAAGTAGATAGTGCACATGTGTGTGTGTGTGTGTGTGTGTGTGTGTGAGGGGGGAGGGGGGAGGGCATATATACTGTTTCTGAATAATTGGCTAATAATGAATATTTGACAATATTCTATTTGTAACCTTTTACATGCTAATGAATGCTTGACTGATGGTGCTGGAGGGGGGAGGGGTGATCTCACATCGCATAATATCAGCACGACAGGTGAACAGGCATTCACCTCAATGCACTCAACTTTCATAATTATGTCTCTTCCAATAATAATAATAATAATAATACTTGTTGTTCTTGTTCTTCTTATTTATCTTATTTTTGCAGTTATCTACCACGGCAACGTAGAAGCCTAATATTGTAGAACTGTAAGGGGGAGTGTAAGGTTCGGAGAACCAAACGCGACTGATAAGGATTTCTAAAAGCGTATCTAGAAAGATACGCCACAAAGCGCGGAAGTATCCGCACCAGGGGAAAAGGTGAACAAAAGAACGGGAGCAAAACTTCCCTGGCAACTGTCATGGTTATTGCTGCCTTTGAGATTCCTTTGTTTGAATTCTCGTTTGGGCGTCATCTCGACGCTCTATCGGATTTTTTCTTTCCGCCTCCGTTCCAGTGTTTGCTTTTCGCCCGACAATTATTTCCCACACCTGTGCGGTGTTTCCGCCGGCTATAAATGCTAAGGACTTCCGCATTTCCGCACTTCAATATTGTCAGTTTTATGTTGACTACGAAGTCGGTAAAAATCTAGGATTGTCGGTCTTTGTTTTACCTTAATAGAGAACGCAGCAAGTCCATTTAAATATATTTCAAAGATAGGATTAGATAGGTGAGAGAGGAACGAACCTATCTTATTCTCCTTCTTTGTTTTGGCTGCCTGGTATCGTTTTGTTTTAAACTCGTTTTTCCTACTGAGTTTAAAGATACAGGTTTGCTATTTCTTTCTTTCCTTTTTTTTGGTTGGCTTATTATTCTCGCGGTTTATTCGAGATTCGCCTCCTTTTGAGGTTGGTTATTATTTTGGCTTGAGTCAGGGAGGTTTTGTTCCCTATCTTTTGTTTTACTCCTTTCCCTGCGGTTAGTTTTCCGTTTCTGTGGCGAGTTTGTGTTTGACTCGCTTTCTGAATCCCTGTTCGTCGCATTTGGTTCTCCGAAACAATAAAGAAATTACTCCAAACATTACAGCAACAAGCCAAAAAACAAAACAACCTCAAACGGAGGTGAATCTCGATAAAACAGCGAGAATAATAAACAAAAAAAAAACACGCACTGAATAGTAGGCGTAGACAAGAGGTAATGAAAAGAAAATAAAGACCAGAGAAAACGGGAGAAGGAAAGAACAGAAATGCAAGCCTGTATCAAAAACTCTGTAGTGACAAGAGTTTTAAACAAAAGATAACAGGCAGCAGAAATAAAATATGAGAAAAAGACAGGTTGGAAAAGAAGGAACCTATCTAAACCTAATTTCTCAAATTTCTAACCGGACTTGCTGCGTTCTCTATTTATACAAATCAAGAATGGAGCGACCAAATTTCCTACACCTTACCGACTTTGTTGTCAACATAACATTAGACAATATCGAAGTGAAGAAATGCAGAAGTCCTGAGGTATTTATAACCGGCAGGAAACGCAATACAGGTGTAGAGAATAATTGCCGGGCGAGAAACAAACACCGGTACGGAGGCGGAAAAAATCCGATAGAGCATCCCGACGATGCCAAATAGTAAATGAAACTGCAAAACAGCAAAAGCTGCTAATAACCGTGACAAGAACAGCCAGAATTACAGTAGACAAGCATGATACTGAGTAATCGTGATAAATAATGCTAACAGTATGCTGTGTTTAAATGCTATGCTACATATGCTGAAAGTAAATATAAGCAACAAAGAGCCGAATACTGTACCGTGCATTCAGTACATCATACAAAAGGGGTTGTGAAGTCTAGAAATGACCCTTAAAACACCATTAGCAGCCGGGCAAAAAAAGCAGGGAGCATGGGCAAGCACTTCATCGGTGGCCGTGGCACTGCCTTTGAAACCGGAGAAGCCCTGCGTACACAAGGCAGACTCCCTGCAGCTGGGCTTGCGAAGCCCGTCTGAGCAGAACGGCGGCAAATTGCCCTTCAAAAACGTTTTTTTAAAGATAAGTGTTGCCAGAGTTAAGGGCGGCGGCAAATCCTGGGCTACAAAATAGCTTATCTTCTGCATACTTCTCAATGTCTGGGGACTATGATAAACCGAACTGTGATTACATGGGAAAATATACATAGTGTCTTTTGTGCATGAATGTCACTCTGAAATTATCGATCTGATCACTGATGAATAACATTTGTCAGCAGGACTTGAGTAAATCCCTGGCTCACAATTACATTTCATGCCTGTGCAACATAAGGTGCCGTGATTCATAGGCATAGGATTGCATTATCTCATGTCTGAATGTAAGGTTTATGCTAATCTTTTGTATCTGCAGTCCTGCAGTGCTGCTTAGGTTTCTGTAAAATGGATATAAATATGAATTATGTGTGCTGGCTGTCTCATTACAGCGCGGCTTTTCTGATTTTACAAACGGTTTCTTACGAGAATGGAGATATGTACAAACGTAATGTGGAAAAACATTGTGCATAAAGTGTTTTAATGAGGTGCTGGTTACAGAAAGGTGCAAATCAAAGTATGTAAGAGCTAGCTATGTGGCTTTAAAAGAGGTAGCGATAAATGCATTGTTTGCATTCTAGTTCGTCAGCAAACGTAGCTTTAAATGTCAGAAGGCTTCTTTCTTTTGACTGTGTGGTTTACAAAATGTCACTAATATTACATACGTATACAGTGTACACTATACTATACATATTTATACAGTATATATATATATATACATACATACAGTTGAAGTCGAAAGTTTACATACACCTTAGCCAAATCCATTTAAACTCAGTTTTAATTTAATCCTAGTAAACATTCCCTGTTTTAGGTCAGGTAGGATCACAACTTTATTGTAAGAATGTGAAATGTCAGAATAATAATAGAGAGAATGATTAATTTCAGCTTTTATTTCTTTCATCACATCATCTGTTAGTATTTGGTAGCATTGCCTTTAAATTGTTTAACTTGGGTCAAACGTTTTGGGTAAAATTGCTCCCAAGGACGAACCAGACTTGTGGAGGTCCACAATTTTCTTTCTGAGGTCTTGGCTGATTTCTTTTGATTTTCCCATGATGTCAAACAAAGAGGCACTGAGTTTGAAGGTAAGCCTTAAAATACATCCACAGGTACACCTCCAATTGACTCAAATAATGTCAATTAGCCTATCAGAAGTTTCTAAAGCCATGACATAATTTTCTGGAATTTTCCAAGCTGTTTAAAGGCACAGTCAACTTAGTCTATGTAAACTTCTGACCCAAAGGTTGGATTTTTCTCATTTTTTCAGTATGACATTAAGCTAATTCACCAAACGGTTAATTTTTTATAACCCTTTTTACTCATCTTTACCAGGGGTGCCAATAATAGTGGAGGGCACTGTATACACACACACACACACACACACACACACACACACACTGGAGGCAAGTTAGGCTGTTTCTGTTTTAGCATGATGCAGTTGAATGTGGTGTAAATAATTGTGAAGCCTGCGGAGGTTCAATGCTAAGACCTGTCAGAACATGGTCGGTGTTTAGTGACTGAGCAACGCCCGTGATCACAGAGCTACAGATCATAGCAAGGTATCCTGGGGCTACCGTCCAAACTTAAATACATTCACTTAAACATGTATGTCATGCACTTCATGGTTATCATTACATTACGCTGTTTAGGTGAGCTTGAAAAGAATGGCAAGTAGATGGCAAATGTGTGTGTGTGTGTGTGTGTGCGCGTGTGTGTGTGTGTGCTTGTTTGTTTATGCCTGTGTGTGTGTGTGTTTGTTTGTGTGTGTGTGTGTGCGTGTGTCTGTGTGTGTGTGCGTGTGTGGATGTGTGTGTTTGTTTGTGTGTGTGTGGGTGTGTAGGTTTTTTTACGCAGTGTAAGGGGATGGTGTGGGTGATATACGTGTGTGTGTGTGTGTGTGTTTGTGTGTGTGGGTGTGTGTAGGTTTTTTACGCAGTGCAAGGGGATGGTGTGGGTGATATACGTGTGTGTGTGTGTGTGTGTGTGTGTGTGTGTGTGTGTGGGTGTGTGTTTGTGTGTGTGGGTGTGTGTAGGTTTTTTACGCAGTGCAAGGGGAGGGTGTGGGTGATATACGTGTGTGTGTGTGTGTGTGTGTTTGTGTGTGTGGGTGTGTGTAGGTTTTTTACGCAGTGCAAGGGGAGGGTGTGGGTGATATACGTGCTTGTGTGTGTGTGTGTGTATGTGTGTGTGTGTTTGTGTGTGTGGGTGTGTGTAGGTTTTTTACGCAGTGGAAGGGGAGGGTGTGGGTGATATACGTGTTTGTGTGTATGTGTACATGGTGGGGTGTGCGGGGGCGGTGGCGTGTCGTGTTGTGCGTGCGTATGCATATGCATGTGCGTTTATACAGCATGTACAGAAAGTGGCTCAGTTTTTTTGCAGAATTATGCCGCATCCTTCTGCACACTCCACTCAGCGCTCCCCTCAGATCGCAACTTTCCACAAAAGAGATTTTCCCCACAGAGCCTCAGCAAGCTTTGCCCTGGCTGCCTGTGTGCGCGTAATTCCCCTCGAGTGAAACTGTACATTAGCACAGAAAGCCCAGAAAATGAATGGCTGGCTAATGAATGATGCATTCACAGAGAATCTTTATCTCTGGCCGTGAGGACTGCTTGGGAAATAAAAAAAAGACACTTATAGAAGCTCAAATCTGTCACTGTTTTCTTTCACCGCACTCTCGTTCTATCATCTCACTCCTTACACCTCATACTTTATCTTTCTATATTGCTTCATCCTCTTCTCCTGTCTCAGGTACTGGATCCTGCCACTGGAACTGAATTTGCTTACTTGCCGCCACTTAATCGGACGCGATGTGTATTCCAACAGTGCTATTGTGATTGTGGGGCTGCCATACAAAATAGTTTCGATCGATCGAGAGATTTTGCACGTCCAAACAGAAAAGTGAGATTATTCACGGTTTGCCTCTCAATGCCTTGGCTTGAGATAGCTCTCTGAGTTCCAGCAACACCTGAGGTTAACAGAAAATGCTAACACAGATTCCAGATGTTGCAAGATATTAATCAATATCACAGGTTCTCGGTGAATAAAGTTGAGGTTTTCATACTTATATTTCAAGTCTTGCGCCTCTGACGAGACTGGCACATCCGCGTTGACTCTCTTGCCCAGCAGCTAACATCTTGGGGCATTTCAACAAAATCCGTAGTGCTGACAAATTTGCCACATTTTTTTAACGTGGGCACTTTGGAAATGTGGCTACACATGATCACCCCCACCTCTCTCATTAGCACCCTCTCACTCAGCAATGAACCAACCCCCACCCCAACACCCATAAACACCCACCCCCCAAAGCCTCACACATTCAGCTTTATGAAACTTGAGCTCTATAGATGCTTCGTGTTTGGCATATTAAAGAGTTTGTTCGTAGGCCTATGGCATCACTCAAGACACCCACACGTACATCCTGGAGCAGCTCCTAACTCATAGCTGCCTTTCATGGCCTAAGAATAGAACAGTCAACCAATATTCCGTCTCCTGTAATGGTGTAATAGTATTTTAATTGCACAGGGTAAGTGAGCTGGGATTTTAAGGTCAGAGGTTCCTTCCAGAATAAATAAACTGCTCTTGTTGTCATTGTACTGACGTTTATTTAAAGGCTTAATAATTTGTTCAGCACTGAATATAATATTAAGGTGTTACAACAACTTGCTTTGTGGAGAGGCCTGTCAGTCTCGTGCATTTTAATTGAAACTAAATTTATCTTTCGGTCTTTGGCAGACAGAAATTAAAGTACTCCAGCGGGGTGAACAAAAACGTGCACTTCTCTGTGTTAGAAATTCTATCCATTCAAAGAAAAGAAGAAAAAATACATTCAGGAACCCATTGAGCCAGACAAGCCAATGGAGAGAACGCCTGAGATGGATTAGCAGTTATAAGTTCTCCTGAACCCAGGTCAACCATATCTTCACCTGGTCACTTAGTTCATGTTGTCTCCCCCCCCCCCCCTTCCCCCCCCCCCCCCCCTATCCAGTTTCTCCATCTATGACCAATAGACTTAATGAAAATGGACCCGGCATGATGTTGCAGGTTCTAAGTAAGGAACAGGGACCTCAAAGATCTACAGGCTGTTCCCTTTTCTCTATGGTCAGATGGTTGTTTTCAAGCCCACTTAGGACGACATTTACCATTACTATGGCCATTACCCACAATCCATCTCTTTTAACGCTGGAAACACAGAAATAACAGGTAGTACTTAGTTAGGATTCAACCTTATATTGAACACCCCCCCCAACTCTCAGGGGTCAAGGTGGACAGATGTGCCGACAGATGTGCCGACAGACATGTTTAATTCTGTGGATTATCTTCTAATTAAACAATATGTAGCATTTGTTCCATCACATACATTTTCTAATCTACATTTGTTTTTAAAACCTGAAGCTGTTTTAAAAACCTGAAGCTGTTTTAAATAGGCAAGTCTCCTTATGTTTAAAAACATTCGTCCAATTCTATTCCTTTTATATTTGTTACACAAAAAAATATAATGACGTCTGAATTATCTGGGGCTAAATCCACTGAAATTCCCTTTAAAGTAGCTTTTGGGTGAAATTCTGAAAGGAACTGTCATTGGGGGCCATACATGGCAGAAAGGAAACTTGTATAGGCAGAACTTTAAAGAAAATATAATAGCTAATGGATTCAGCATAAGGATCTTTTCTCATTTTTTCTACATTCTGCCGGCGCATCCCGAGAGTTGCTGTCCGGCTTCCTGTCTGTCGCCGCTTGCCCCTCCCTCCTTACCACCGCTGCCAGCTGCTCCCGCCGCCATCGGCGCCCGGTTCCCCACCATCATTTCCGCCACATCTGGACTGTCATCTAGCTGCTGCAAATTCTATTATCATGGGCATCGGCTGTTTTGACCATGCTGGCCATTAAGCCCTAGACCCTGAGCCGACCAGAGGAGGATGGGTTCCCACCTTGAGTCCGGTTCCTCCCAAGGTTTCTTCCTAGTTACACCAGGGAGTTTTTCCTTGCCACTGTTGCCTTTGGCTTGCTCTTGTGGGGGGTTTCGGCTGGGTTTTTCTGTGAAGTGCATTGTGACAACTAGTTGCGAAATGCGCTATATAAATAAATATTGATTTGATTTGATTTGATTCAGTATGTATCAGCCTTTTTATTTCAACTCAATCCATGATAGATGAAGAAAAAATGCTCAATGATTCATCAAATTATTTCCATGCCATCTGGCAGTCAAGTTAAATGAAGTCAAATTTTAGTCAAGTTTCCACAAGCGGCTGGCAAAGTGCAATAAAGATTCGGGTAAATCTGGCAGAGAGATTTGCTCAACCAAAGCTAGACTTGCTCAAACAAGAGATAGAAAAATACCTGTCAATGCATAGATAAATATGACATCTGAAATGTTTTTCGTGATTTTCGTTTTTTTTATACACATTTACTCCATTGCAGTATATCCTGTATTTTTAAAATGTGATTTGCAGTCAAAAGTGTATATAAACTATAACGCAGAGACAGAGATCAAATACATTTCAACATTTAAGTGACTGGACCAAAGGTTCAGGCCACATTAAGGGGTTGGTGAAAAGTCAAAACATAGGCATGTGAATATCGAGATATTTCTTGATTCTGAGCTTGACTTCACAATTTGATCAATGGCTCAGTCTTTTCTGCTTGAATAGGAAATACTTTCACCGTCAAAACATGTAACCTCTTCATGCTCCTGACATCAGTTGACTCCTGTTCTGACACCAGAACTGTCCAAGGTTTCATTTCTATCGGCACATGTTTCATGGATGCTTCAAAAGAAGGCTAGCAAAACAAGAAAAGTAAACCCAGATCCTCATGAAAAAAAAAATTATAAGTAAAGAAATTTTGTCAGAAAAGGTCTGATTTTACTTATTTATTTTCATTAAAGTACATTGATTGTGGGTGGCAATTATCTTTAAGAACATCAAAGTAACACTAGTCATTTAAATATAGACCTACCAATTATATCAAAAACAATATCACTACATATCATACTTTTTACATTTTGCCAAACATTGTTTCATGAAGAGAACATTAAATTCTCATAACATTACCACACGCACGGAGACTTAACAAGTAACTAAACGAGCGAGGCTTGATATTCTGAAGACTTATAAATAGCTGATTTTGTATTTAAACTATCTTGTTTTCCCCCTTTAAGTAGAGTGATATTGAGAAACCATGCAGAGAAACCTGTTGACTGCATTGTTCCAGCAAGGCTGGTTTTTATGGCTTCCTTTCGTCTAAGTCATCTATCTCCTTCCCAGCCTTATTAATAATACAGCCACAAAAGCTATCTGCAGATACAATGAGTGGCTTAAATGCTAGGCTCATCCAATATCTTATTGAGAGATGGATTACCATTTTGACAACCAAACAAATTGCTACAGTGCACCATTTTTTGGGTACCTGATGTCTCCCTTTCTCCGTCTCTGCCCCTCTCTATCTCTCTCTCTCTCTCTCTCTCTCATGGATGGGTATCTATCTTAATCGAGTAAACCCCGTATTAGACGTTTTATGAGGATTGGTGTGCTCCTTTTTGAGCAGTGACTCAGGAGAGCAAAGTTTATCAAGCTCTCTTCACCTAAACCCTGCCTTCTCTTTATTTTATGCTGGAAAGATTAAGCTATTAGTGTTAGCAATGGAGCAGCTCTCCCGGAGATAGATATCTTAAATTAGACTCATGAGAGGGAAATCAAACCCTAACAATTTATACCTGTGGAAAAAAACTGAGATTAGATTTCTCTGTTCTCCAAAAATGAAGTTACCCCAGACAGATATATACCAGCCAGGCAATTACTCTGTCAAGTGAACATATGCATTGCTTTCCCCTTTAATGTGAGAGAATAGGAGGATATAAGATTAATGAACTCATTCTCATTTTTCATTTCCCCTGTGTGTGTCTTTGGTCCTCTTCTTCTTTATTTCCCTGTGATTGCTTGTTTAGTTTCTAGTTAAAAGAAAGATAGGAACGCAGATAAAATGGCGAGGCACATAAATAAGATGAATGGATAGATCTTATCCTATGAATCCATGCTGGACTTACATGGGGGTGGTGGGGTGGGGTTTGGGGTAATCCTTTCCTCTGACTTAAAAAGCGTCGTTTTAATCCTGACCTTTGACCTCACCAGGGCCCTCGTGAAGAATATCACTAATGCAGTTTTGCCCCATGCTATTCCGCAGTGGTGGCAGCTGGAGTCTAAGCTCTAAGGGCTGAATCCAGATCAGTTTTTACTCTTCGCTAATAATGGTCAGGGTTACGATCGTGGGCTTTCAAGCTGATCCCAGGCCAGCTGTTAGCCGCCCTCTTTGCAAGCACAGTTTCAACCCATGCTGATTCACGACTGCAGGTATAAAGGGGTCGCCCGGAAAGAGGGAGATCATTTTGGGTGTAGACCGGACACTGTGGGACCCCCTAGGCACTCTGACCCCTCCCTGAACAGCAGGTCCTGTGATGGGGGTGCTAAGCACTTCTAAAGCAGCAGCCATGATGGAGGAATTTATCCGGCGCTGTTACAGACGGCCAAGCCCACTCGCGGGCTGATGAACAGACTGGCTAAAAGATGAGGGCTGTGACCTTTGACCTCCCCTTGCCATAGCTTTGCTCCCAGTGTTCTCACTGACCAATCTCCCCATGGCCGCAGCCATTGGAATTAACGCCCAGCCCTGCAAACTAATCAGCTTTCAGGGTGGCAGCCCTGGATTTCATCAACATTTTTTCTTTACATTAAAGGTTGTATCAGCGATTTTGGGTCGAAACATAAATGATCACATTCATCTGATTTTTCCTCACGATCCGCTAGCTGCCCGCCCCATAAGCAGGCCGTCAAAAAACCGCGTCTCTGTAGGCAGCCTATGCTCCGAGATTGTACACAAAAACAAATGGTACTACCAACCACTCAAAACCAAAATAAACAGTATTCCAACCAATCACCGACAAGGGGTGGGTGATACTAATACGCTAATACTCTTATCTCGCTGAAATCTTGACGGATTTACAAACGGTTTGGTTTCTTACAAACGTTATTAACGTGGTTATAATTCTGGATGCTTGAACACTATTTTTTAAAACATAACATAATTGGCTCTGAGCTGGAGCTGGCTCTGTTTGTTTGGGATTTCGCTTCAGAAGTGACGTCACCCAAAATCGCTGATACAACCTTTAACTAACAAATGCAAGTATTATTTTTTTCCTCACATGCACAGTTCTCTGCAAATATATAGCAGAAAAAGCCAATTCTTTCATTTTCTTTACATTGTTGAGATTCAGAGACCTTGTGCAGCACGCAGATGCTATCAATAATTTGCTGCATATAAAAACGTGTCATGTTTGATTCTTCCATTATGTTAAATTTATTAAAAAGTCTCAAGCGTGCAATGTTAACGTCCATGTGGATGACAGATGCAGTCAAACAGGCTGAAGTTACTTCGGAAGAGAGACATTTCAGTTGAGCAGCGGCCTATGGGACATTCTTTATAGCTGTTCGTTCCCATCACGTGCTGTCAGACCCTAGAGGTCACGACCGTGGCAGCTGCTAATGTGTTTGGGCCCAAAAGGAAATGGATTGTTTGTGTAGAAGGAAGAGGAAGCCCACGGCAAAAAAAGCCCCCACTTAAAACACATCAGTGCAATAAGACAACGGCAAACAGCTGAAAGCGGCAGATTTCCCCCTGCAGCGGCACGGCGGCAGCATTTACCTCTTAGCAGCGACGAGGAAACATCCCACGACCGCCACCATCACCATTTGTTTTGCATTGGGGGTTTTTATTACAGTGTTCTTGCCTTGGGTTAACTGGCCGCCACAGTCCCTGGATGAGCTTCTAAAGGGGAAGGAGAAGAAAGAAGCCTTACAAA
>CM056395.1:17846873-17889222 GCA_029718625.1 Synaphobranchus kaupii
TTCAGTTTGACTGAAGGGGGGGTTTGTTTCATGTCTGTATGTTGTTATGGCAGTATATAACCTCACTCTGGTGTAACATACCCCTACAGTAGCTTCAGTTTGACTGAAGGGGGGGTTTGTTACATGTCTGTATGTTGTTATGGCAGTATATAACCTCACTCTGGTAGAACATACCCCCTACAGTAGCTTCGGTTTGACTGAAGGGGGGGTTTGTTTCATGTCTGTATGTTGTTATGGCAGTATATAACCTCACTCTGGTAGAACATACCCCCTACAGTAGCTTCAGTTTGACTGAAGGGGGGGTTTGTTACATGTCTGTATGTTGTTATGGCAGTATATAACCTCACTCTGGTGTAACATACCCCTACAGTAGCTTCAGTTTGACTGAAGGGGGGGTTTGTTTCATGTCTGTATGTTGTTATGGTAGTATATGACCTCACTCTGGTGTAACATACCCCTACAGTAGCTTCAGTTTGACTGAAGGGGGGGTTTGTTACATGTCTCTTTGTTGTTATGGCAGTATATAACCTCACTCTGGTGTAACATACCCCTACAGTAGCTTCGGTTTGACTGAAGGGGGGGGTTTGTTTCATGTCTGTATGTTGTTATGGCAGTATATAACCTCACTCTGGTGTAACATACCCCTACAGTAGCTTCAGTTTCACTGAAGGCGGGGTTTGTTACATGTCTGTATGTTGTTATGGCAGTGTATGACCTCACTTTGGTAGAACATACCCCTAGTAGCTTCAGTTTGACTGAAGGGGGGGTTTGTTACATGTCTGTATGTTGTTATGGCAGTATATAACCTCACTCTGGTGTAACATACCCCTACAGTAGCTTCAGTCAGACTGGGGGTGCGGGTGGTGTGGGGGGGAATGTTATATGTTTGTATGTTGCTGTGGCAGTGTGACCTCACTGTATATCAAATATATGAGTATATCTCAGATATACTCATATATCAGTATCGTAGATGCATCAAGGATATATCGTCAGTTGGTCTGTGGGTAACATCAATCAGCACGAACACAGGCTGAGCCCCGCAACTGAGACATGTTCAAATGTCCAAATGCATTACCTGTCTTAAAAAAAATGTCATAAAAGAAAGACCATCAAACACTGTGAAAGTGCTCGGTTCGATATGCTTAGCAGGCCTCCTGTTAGTAGGACAACCAAGCACTTTGTGTTGGTGTGGAGACAGCAACCTTGGATGACCTTTTACGGTCTTCTTAGCTTTTAAGGCAACCCGCAAAGTCGCAGAACAGCCTGCCAGGTCAGAATAGCAGAATCAAAGGCCTTTGGGATGCTGATGAACCTACACAGACTGAGTGACCCGTTCATTGAATGTTCTTATGTAAACACAACCCAAGAAACGACGACCACGGCACCTCACAGGATGCCTCAGAGAGGTCAATACGAGCTGCGCTTTTAACCTAACCGTTCAGGTGAAAGCACCAATGTTACATGAAGTCAATTACATTCTTTTGTGTTGTGAGGCATTCACAGGCATTAATAATATATAATCTTGGTTCACCTTCAGTGCAGATGCATTGAGTTTGTGTGTGTGTGCGTGTTTGTGTTTGTGTGTGTGGAGATAAATTGTGCATGTCTGTGTGGACCCTTGGGGAAGACACTAAATTAGCTTCAGTGATCATTCAGCTGTACGAATGGACCCTCAGTATTGAGAATGTGAGGCATGTTAACTCCCCCTATGATGAAAAGAGATGCACCTATATGTTGTTATGGCAGTATATGACCTCACTCTGGTAAACTATGGGGCCCAACCTGTGCTCCTATAGTGAGTGTATTTACTGTGCGAGTTGCTTGGGAGCCCTGAAACCACAAGATTCACTGCGCTGCTCTCTGCCTCTGATTTGAGCCCCGCTGTCTGCCTTCAGTTTCTTCCAGGGCTTCAGAGGAACCTGACAGTACGTCAAATGAAACATCGTGCATTGTCCCTAAAATCCTTTTCCCACTTATTTATCACCTTGCTTGGTTGTGTGTTTTGTGATTAAAATTATTATTATTTTTGTTGCTTCTGCTTCTATTTTTACCCCCCCAACCCCCGGATGGTACTGGAGAGAATAGGCAGAGATGAAACATCTAATTTCCTGTTTCTCGCAGCCTGGGAAAGAAATTACCTAAATCTCTCCGACAAAAAGTGATGCGTTTCCTGAATTTAAGCAGTTTTGTTTGTCGGGTAGTTTGTTCGTTTGTTTGTTGATTAATTAAGTTATTGTTTTCAAAAAGATGTAGAACTGCCTACCTGGATGTCAGAAACGATTGTGCTTGGCTTTCATTTCAAAATGCATGCATCAATTTCAGCGTCAATTTGTCTGTCTGGAAATGAAAAGAGCACCACTTAGGATTAGATTTTCTTTGTCAACTGACATCCAGACGCGTGTGGAGGTGAAGCCGTTCAATTGAATCTGGGCAAGTTACTGTCAATAAACAAGTGTAATTGATGTCATGCAAAAGTGCCTGCCATTGCAAAAGGGATTATCATAAATCAGATTCCCCAGCTGCATAGACCACAAATCATAGGAGGCCGCACGCAAAAAACCAATCAGATGCCTCTTTTTTTTTTTTACGAGGGACCAGTTGCACGTCGTCCTCAGGGCGTCTCAGAGAGCCACGGACATGCGCCGGTAGAATGTGTTCCACAATGCCCATTCTCTCCCTCTGATTTGCTGTCGCGGGTGACGCGAACCAGCCAATCGCACGCGCGCGCCCAAAATCGCGCGGCGTGACGCCAGGTTCTGGCGCGCGGAACGAACGCCCGCGCCAACGTCCGGCCGCTGTATGTGACCGCCTGTACCGTTTCGCTCACGGTTCAAAAGCCACACTGTGACCCATTGATGCATATGCCATTAGCCTTTATTCCCCTGGTCACGTTTATAGCGGCAATAAGTCACTGATTAATAGCCGTGTGACACGGGGTCCTCTGGGTAATGCAGATTTAGTGTGACTGTGAGCATGTTTGAAATTGGACTTTATATCATAAGGCCCGCTCTCCCCCCGCCCTGCTCTTTTCCAGAATGTGCCGGGACGAGGAACAAGAAGAACGGCTTCGTATTGAAGCTGAAAAATATACACTGAAATAAATGCCATCTGCATTGTGAAGCACATTGCTTTGGACAATTGGAAACCTCACATAAATTTATTCTGTTCACAGGTACAGTGTAATAAGTCAGGACACAGCACATTTGTAAAGGGGTAAGAGTTCTCACAGTGGTCAATTCAGGTTAACAGCACTGCCAGGCTGAAAAGCACGGTAAAACACCCAAAGGTCCTCAGTCCAAAATGTCCATTTTGCTTGTATTTCCTCCACTGACTCGTTCACTGTGTCTAGCTCAAACGGCACACACAAACACACAGGTGCACGCATACACACACACACATGCACAGACGAGCAAGCAGAAAGACACTCACACATATAGAAACATGTAGGGAGACACAATTGTACACGCACACACACACACACACACACAAGCAAGCAGAGAGGCAACCACACTCACACACATGCATACAGAAACACATGTAGGGAGCCCATCTAATGCGTGTCAATCTCAAGGATATATCATCAGTTGGTCTGTGGGTAACATCGCTCAGCACGAACACAGGCTGAGCCCCGCAACTGAGACATGTTCAAATGTCCAAATGCATTACCTGTCTTAAAAAAAATGTCATAAAAGAAAGACCATCAAACACTGTGAAAGTGCTTGGTTGGATATGCTTAGCAGGCCTCCTGTTAGTAGGACAACCAAGCACTTTGTGTTGGTGTAGAGACAGCAACCTTGGATGACCTTTTACGGTCTTCTTAGCTTTTAAGGCAACCCGCAAAGTCGCAGAACAGCCTGTTCAAGACTTGTCCAAATGCATTACCTGACTTTAAAAAGATGTCAAAAAAGAAAGACAAGAAAACAGTGTGTGAAAGTGCTCGGTTGGATATGCTTAGCAGGCCTCCTGTTACGAGGACAACCAAACTGGTAACATTAAGGGTGTCGTATTGCGTTTTTATCAGGACAGCCACCTTTGCCGCTCAGGAGATCAGGTCTCTCTCACTGTGGGGATCAAATTCTTCACTTTCTCACCCTCCTGTGTCAAACATTTTTGTTGTCTCATTCGTCAAGTAGTGTTCAAAGTCAGAATCGGGTATCACTCCAAAGCTGGGTCAGAGGTCACCTGAGCGCGAGTCGCCATTTCCCTGACGTCCCTGTCCCAGGCTGCATTCGAATCCAATTTAACATGCTCCCTTCCCTTGCTGTCTTCCCTCGAGGGAGCTATCTTGTGACGCAATTTGCTACGTGCAGCCAGCAAACTTAAAAGGCGCTCTGCAAGGGAGGGTTGTCGAGTAACAAACAAAAACGGAACGGAACCGCCCTCGCAACATTTCAGAAGTGCAACACCATAGAGTTGAAATGTGACCGCCGTGTAGATCTGTGGTGACCGCCCACTTTTTCCATGTGGAGCATTGCATTGTGGGATTCCCTTCTCGCTGGAAGCTTGCATTGTATACCCTTGGTGGAAGGGAGGATAAACGAGGGAGCGAGGGAATATAATTACTCCCTCCCCTTACTTAAATTGGATCCGAATCACACTTGGTGTGGCTGCCATATTTCATCCTGGCATTTTGGGCATTCCACCCTTGAAACAAGGGAAGGGAATGACAGGAAGAAAGGATACATTTCGGATCCGAACGCATCCCCAGTGAAAAGCGATCTGTGATTGAACCTTTAGAAGAAAGGAGAAAATAACCGGCAGACAGAAAGAAAATTGGAGGACGGCGCAGTGCAGGCGAATGCTGAAAAAATATGTGAGTTTGAGCGCGATGCCTCTGGTATCCGTGGGGGCTGGCGTGGGGGCTGGCGTGGGGGCTGGCGTAAAAACTGTGTGGGGGGAGGCGCTTTTGTCCTGCGGGCTAAAGGGATGTCCTGAAGGGTTTGTTCTGCATGGTTCAGATGTACCACATAAAAGGGTAATGCATCAATACGTCATTGTACTGCTAGCTGGTTCTACGGGTTAAGTGTAGTAACAATAGCCCAAAGATGAGGTTTTTCTTTCTGCATCGCTGACAGTCAATTCAGATTTTTCTCCACAGCCCTGGGTTTATTGTACCGTCCTTAATACAAAATCACACGCATAAATGATGAGTAACTGATAGTAAATATGAGTGTTTCATTTTATGGAATTGAACATTATTCCCCTTGACCCTCCTCAGCACTTGGGTGAAATTATCATTAACCATCCTAATATGACTGCTCCGTTCACTGGGCTGAGGGAAATTGCAGCAACAGCATTAGGGTCCGTGTCCACTCTGATTTGTGCAGTAGATAGAGTGTTGAGAGTCGGAGTGATCTCTGGTCCAGACATATCTGACGGGCTTAAACAGCACAAGACGCCTGGCGACTAAAGAAGCCTGTGACACTGGACGCCCGTGGCGGTCGGGTGAGGAGGCTGGCCGTCTGTTTTCTGTGCGAAAGGGGGCTACGTCAGTGCGGGCCGTGAAGCCTCACTCCCAGCCCAAGGGAAATCCACGCAGCTTCGCTCTCCTGTGAAACAAAAACATAACTCAGTTTGGCCTGGTGATTAGGCTCCTCCCACACTCCTTCTGCCTCCTTCAGTTCTCACGGGTCTGTGAGAGAGCGTTCTAACCCTTTGAAAAGTAGGCTTTTTTGGAATGTTTTTTTTTTCTTCAAAATTCTAAGTCAGTGTTCTATTGCTTTGATTGTGACATCAGCATTAGATTGTTCTGTTAAGAACATTCTAATCACATATTTGTGATCTTGCACCACAAAGTGTTAAAATACCTGTTAAAGTGTCTGCCTGCACCTAATGGCTATCAATGACTGTTCAGGAAAACACGGAGCGGGAACAGCTTTTGTTGCATGGAAGGACAATTTGGAATGTTGCCGCCATTTTTGGCCAAGCGGGACTAGAGTTCAGAGTTCTGATTTTGGGCAGTTAACATGGGCTTATTTGTGTAAATAAAGCCATGGAAAATGCTGGAGCTTGCCCATGGAGCATTTTTTTCCCCACTAAAGGCATCTGATCATGCATGACTACAGTGAAAGTATGCTTGTAATCCAGATGTTTTCAATAATAATAAAAATAATATGTACATACTTTAAATTGCACGGACTATAAATAAAATGTTAAAATGGTGGCCCATATCTAAACTCCTGGTTGCCAGTTAATCACCAGACCGGCCACACCTGAGAGGAGCTGTAGGCTGTGGGAGAAGCCCTGGGAATTGTGCCCGTGGTTCAGCCCTGTCAGCCAGGACTACAGGCAGAATCTATTTCCACACGTTTTTTTTTCTCTCCTTCCCTGGAGGACAGATTTGCAGCTAATAACATCTGAACATCATCCCAGACCAGCCTGGTAGCACCGATTGCCAAAGACTATCAGCACTGCTGGCAGACACACACGCGCACACGCACACACACACACACACACACACACACACACACACACACACACACACACACACACACACACACACACACACGCACACATGCACACACTGCAACATTAAGGGTGTTGTATTGCATTTTTATCAGGGAATCCACCGTTGTCTCTCAGGCTATCAGGTTTCTCTCTCTCTCTCTCTCACACACACACACACACACACACACACATACTTAAACACACACACATACACACGCATACGCATGCAAAGACAAAACACGCAGTTGTATGTAGAAGAACATATCTGTGTAAAAACACATCTCATTTCATTTTTTTCATTTCATTTGTTTATTTGGAAGGGACAGTGAAAGTTAATGAACATTCTAGTGCAAGACAAGACATGTACCTAAAAACATAAGACCAGTATATACATCACATAATACAAATATCTCCAGTGCAGGTTGCAGGTTCAAATCCTGAGAAGTGTAATAGGGAAAAGCTCTTCCAGTAGGTTAAGTAGAATGTGGGAGCTGTGTAAGGCACCGTATACAGAGGTGTCAGCAAAACAAATGAATCATAATGTTAAAAATGAACAGTAGCTGAGGGTACAGTAAGTGGACCCCACTTTAGGACGTGGGACAGGTCCAATACGGGGCCGCACGTTATGTGGCAGTTCATTTTTTCTTCATTTTTAAACCGCAGAGCGGCCCACATAAGACGATTTGATTGAGAAACTTCGAACTGGGATGACGCATTTCCACAAGTGAAATGCTTTTCGCAGTCCTCAGACGTTAACCTCAGACGACTTCACCTGTGTGGTTATATCTTAGAAAAGGTTAATCCAAACGACACCCATTCTTCTGAAACAAGATCTTTTTTAAAAAAGAGCTTTAATAATATTAAAAGGTAGGAATGCAGGCGCAAGGCACTTGTATGGCAGCAGTGATTGTGCAGACTGTTGCTTCATGCTCTGCAGCCTGGAATGGTGGCATAATCATACATTATTCACTCCTGCCACTTATTCAGATCTCCGCGTGCTACTGGCGGAATACTATGATGAAGTCATTCAGTGAATGGAGGGGCGATAAATGCAGGGAAATTGGATGCCCTCTCCAGTATGTCGGTGTCCAGCATATGTCATGGTGAGTACCAAACTGGGGCTTGCATTTTTATAACCGTAATGACTGCTCAACCACCCGCTTGCATTTATCAATTTTTTGTTGTTGTTGCAAATGAACTTGGGCAAAGGGGCCATAAATCCAGGCTTGGTAAATCATGCGTCGAGCCGTTGGATAGCACTTTGGGGAGATTCGGGGCATTGTTTGTTGGTTCAAGCAGGTTAGTTCGGTAAGTCCCCTTTTTTGGAAAGCAATCAGCTGGCCAGAGGAGTAGAAGACGAAAACAAGGCTCTGTGTATTTTTGATTTTTTTTTTTATCACCAAGATACCTTTTCTACCCTCGAAAGAAAAAAGATTTCTTCACCATTTGTTCTTGGGTTTTTGTGAAGCTGCGGTGTTATGTAAGGAGGATTGGCGTAAACGCACGGGGGCAGGAAAGGGGCGTTTGCACCTTCTCCAATTTCCCTGCTGCCTTCACACTTCCTTCGCCCCTAATAACAGGGACAAACAAAAGGGCAAGTTTACTTCCTCTCCAAATCTTAACCCCCCCCCAAATCACACAGGAAAGGATTTATCTCTCTGGCAGCTTCACCTTGGCCATTGACGTGCCATTATAATCCAAAAGCACACACAGATCTCTTTACCACAAATGTTTTTTTTATTCATTAGTTTTCAATCATATGAGAAATGCAAGCCACCGCAAAGCTCTCTCCCCGTCTCTTTATAATAATCATTTTCGTTCAGCACAATCTTATTCCTACAAGGAGCTTATTGTTGTGAGCTTAGTGCTGCGAATGGGACATGTCCACCTATGAGTGCAAGGCTCTTTCAGTGCTCTGACAGATGCCGTAGCATTACGCACAATTAAACGGCAAATGCATTTCCTGCCTGATAAACACTAAATGCGTGTGTTTTTAACTGCGAGGGATGTTGATAACGATGGGGATTCTCTGTGTATTTTAATGTTGACAAGGCAGATTATGCGTGGTGCATCATGGTGGACAGCCGGTATTGGTCTTCCTGGCAAAGTTTGACTGACACGTGCCAAACAAGGCTAACATCCGCTACTTGTCTTGCCAATGGAGCGGCAAGCCAGCTGTCTATGTTCGGTTTGAAGTGTTAATTAGCTTGGTGATGAGTCAAAGCTTCAGGAAGGTACAATAGGCCTCCTTTAAATATACCCTTGTGAGATGTCCTTATACACACCAGACATTGGTCAGTTAATGTGAAGTTAAAAAACATTTTTTTAGAGAAATTGGTTATCCTTCCTTCCTCCTAAGCAGAGAAAAGCCACACATTCCATATCTTTCCTGAGTTTTTTTTTTCTTTCCCTTGCTTAATTTATATACTCAATCCATGCTCTCAACTTGGAAAGACTGTTTGTAATTACAATGCACTTTGCTTTTGGAACACGTTGCAAAAACAGTCTAAATGGATGCACTTGTTATACTAGCTGAATTTAGCGACTTTAGCGATACATTCCCCTGTGACTAAGAAATGTTCCTGTTACTAACTATTGGAATCGCAAATGCTATCTAAGTGCAGGCTGGCAGCTGTTATTGTATTTTAATTCAGTGTCTGTCGAAAACCTCTATGGAATGTATTTTATCTGATAGTGTGCCTTCAAAGCCAGGACCCCTGTAAAAATGTGTAAAAAAAAACTGTAACACAAGGGAACACACACACACACACACACTGTAATTCATGGAGTGGGGGATTGATCATAAATTACAATTAATCATTGAGCAATGAATGTAATTGGAACTGGATTGGAATTTTGATCATTCTGAATTAGGGTTGAACTGGAATAGTGAACATTTTAATTAATTGTCAGGTTCAGGTTAGTCCCTGCAAGGTTAATCAGGTAATGACCTATCTGTATGAAGCCTCTTGAAAGTAAATTTTGAAGGGACAATAAGGATGTACAGTGTCCATGTACAAAAAAAGTAAGCCGTAGTTGATTGCAAAATGTTTAGAGGATGAAAAATCTTCCCAAATGATATCGCAGTTTTGAGTTGAGACTGAAAGAATGGTGGTCCCTGTCTCAGACGTCACACCGCATAGCTACCAATTATAAATGTTTTACAAAGAAAATAAACTAAACCCAGATGGCAGCCATAATTGGTGAGAGATCCAACAAGGACAAGAGAAGGAGTGCCAGTCTATCACTTTTTTTTTTGTTGAAACAGAGAAGGCCCTTGTGAAATCATGGCGGGTATGGGCAATGATTTCCCGGAACAGGAGGGAATAAAAAAAAGCTGCATCAATAAGCAAATAATTTTTGTTTCAAAATGAGGGAGAACTACTGGGGGGGAAAAGTTTTGAAAACATCCACATGATTATCCTAATAATAAGTTCTTATTTATTTATTTAGCAAGTATCAAAGTTCAATGGAGTCCAATGTTATTCAGTCATGACAAAACCTTGCAAACCTGTAACAGCCCCCCCCCCCCCCCCATAAAAATGAATTACTGCCTGACAACTAAATCCTTGGATATTTTTCTAAATTAATTAAAATAGATATACCTACATTGTGTTTGTGTAATAAGCACTACCATTAGGTTCCCATGGATACATTCAATTCATGAGACAGCCCATGCATGAAGACATAAAGTGATCAAATCTAGCTCAGCTGAGGGTTTAATCCGTCATAATTATTTTTAATTAGTCTTGGAGCGTTTTTTTTTCTCCATGATTTTCTATTTCTCTGCTATGAAATATTCTAAAACCATAGGGCCTCAAAGCTTCCCTTATGGCTGTTTGAAATTCAGAGAAAACTTCACATCAAAGCAGTATCAGTGGGGACGGACATCATGGGCCGCCTTCGAGAGAAGCAGAGAAGACTGGCAGGAGGCATTTAAAACATTTTTTTGGCATATTTTGTGCGCTTTCATCTGCAGGTTCGCACGGCTGTTATGATAGGGTGACTTTAAATTTGAAATAATTTCATGGCAGAGAAAAAGGGGGTTCCAGCCAATGCAGTCAGCTGTTCTAGGCAATAGTGCCCACCAGAATTATTGCCAACCTCAATTGTGCAAAAAATTCAGTTCATTGTTTATAAAATGCCCAATGCTCTATTCTATGCTCAGCAAAATGAGAAAATGATATAGTTTAATTGTGATGCTATTGATCGGAGGAAAAATAATCCTTCTATAAATAGCTTGTTGGCATAGAGGTGGTACATTAGGAGACTTGGTGACCCCAGGATGCAACCAACTTTTGCAATTCTCTAACTGTGATCCTTGGAGAAAGTTTTGCCTCTCGAACCATCTGTGCATGGGGGCAAACTACAGTTGTGTCCTCAGGCAGGTTTATCACAGCTACAGTTGCTTTAAGCTTCTTAATTATTGCCCTAATGGTGGAAATAGGTAGTTTCAGACATTAAAGGCATCGTAAACTTTGTTAGAACATAATGTTGTATAGCTACCTGGCCCCGATATGAGTCGTAATATTCAAGCTCACCTTCATGATTTGCTCCGGTGGTCAGCAACTGGCCAATGAAGAATTAAGTTTTTTATCTCTCCATTCACTCCCATTGCATGGACGAAACAGGTCTCAAAAGCACACTTTTAGCACATGAACGAAAGCAAACAATGCGGATTTTGCAGATATACAAAATCACGACATCCAGAACCGAACGTTTGAAAAGATAAAAAGCTCCATTCATAATATTTTTAACTTTTTCCAAATAAAGGTTTGGAAAAAGATCCGGTCGTTAGCTTATTAACTTCGTTGTTTCGTTCTTGCATTCGTAACGGTCCCACTCACTTCCTGAAGTGTCCGAGCAGCAAAGAAGCTAGCAATAGTTGCTAGTTCTCCGAAAATAGTTCTTCAAAATCAAATCAATCAACAATTTGTTCACAAGTTTCAAACGTCCGGTTCCGATATTATGACTCATATCGGGGCCAGGTAGCTATAAAACATTGTTCTAACAGAGTTTACTATGCCTTTAAGCTATTTTTCTATTTATGAAGGTCAACAACCTTTTGTCTCATTTCATTTGTGTGCTCTCTAGGACGGATAAGGTCTACACTCCATTACCCACAGAATTGCTGCTCACTAGATGTTTTTTTGATTATCACACCATTCTCAGTAAACTCTAGAGACTGTAGTGCATAAAAATCCCAGGAGGAAAGATGCTGGAAGCACCACGTCTGGCACCAACAATCACACCACAGTCAAAGTCCATCACGCATCTTGCCCATTCTAATGTTTGCAGAAACAAAAAAAAACTAAACTTCTTAACCATGTCTGCATGCTTTATATATTGACTTGCAGCCACATGATTTGCTGTTTGGAGCAACAGGCAATTTGTGTTAACTATGCAGGTGTATGCATATGTACTGTATATATATTAAAGGAAAAACCCCAAACGTGAGGGGGTCTGGTGGCTCTGTTATGCTGTGGGGGGCATTTCCCTGGCATAGTTTGGGTCCACTTGTCCCCTTAGAGGGAAGGGTCACAGCAAATCAATAAAAAGTTATTCTGAGTGATCACCTTTATCCTATGATGAAACATTTCTATCCTGATGGGAGTGGTCTCTTCCAGGATGACCATGCCCCCATCCACAGGGCATGAGGGGGTCACTGAATTGTTAGATGAGTATGAAAATTATGTGAATCATGTGCTATAGCCTTTGCAGCCACCAGATCTCAACCTAATTGAACACCTATGGGGGACTTTGGACCAACGTGTTAGACAGCGCTCTCCACCACCATCATCAAAACACCAAATAAGGGAATATCTTTTGTAAGAATGGTGTTCCATCCCTCCAGTAGAGTTCCAGAGACTTGTAGAATCAATGCCAAGGCGCATTGAAACTGTTCTGGCAGCTTGTGGTGGCCCAACACCTTACTAAGACACTTCATGTTGGGTTTTCTTTTAATTTGTCACCTGTCTGTATATATACTATATATGTATATACGTATATATAAATTATATATATATATATATATATATATTATATATACAGTACCAGTCAAAAGTTTGGACACACCTACTCATAGAAGGTTTTTTTTTCCGTTATTTTTACTGTTTTCCACATTTTGGAATAGTAAAGACATCAAAACTATGAGATAACACAAATTAAATTATGCAAAAACCAAATAAGTGTTAAACAAATTTTAAAAAGTCTTATATTTTAGATTCTTCAAAGTAGCCACCCTTTGCCTTGATAACGGCTTTGCACATTCTTGCCATTCTCTCAAACAACTTCTGTGGTAAACAGGTATTCCACAGGTAAACAGGTGATGCCATCATGATTCTGTATAAAAGGATATCAAAAGACTCCTGATATCTTATTTCCAGGAACTCTTAGAAGCAATACTATAACCTCTCTGCATTTGAATGGATCTCTATGGGAATTGGGGGGTGGGACTAGATTAAGCTGTAATTACACAGGAATAGTATGTAACCCATGGTTGGCTAAATGGCTGTAAGTCAACAAGGGTCTGAGGTATCAAACGAGCCTAAAACCATCACTCTGCTGCCAGATAGATATGGATGGATCGCTTGAAGGGTTGTTTCTCCTGACAAATTTTCCTATTGAACTCTATGGAAAAATAAGTCAGGAGAAGAAACCCTTCAAGTTATCCATAATTTAATTTGTGTTATCTCATAGTTTTGATGTCTTTACTATTCCAAAATGTGGAAAACAGTAAAAATAACGGAAAAAAAACCTTCTATGAGTAGGTGTGTCCAAACTTTTGACTGGTACTGTATATATATATTATATTTTTTTGATTTGGTCAAACTACATGGTAAAGAAAATCATCCATGAGACAAGTCCCATCCCACTCTCGACTTAACCGTCCTCCTGTTTATCATCTCTATCATCACTGACTTTAAAACACTCCACCCCCCGTAAGTAGCATATTAACCTTTGATTTAAAAGATGTTTCCTCAGAAATAATAATAATAATAATAAATACATTTTTCTTTCACTCACTCACTCACTCACTCACTCACTCACTCACTCACTCACTCACTCACTCACTCACTCACTCACTCACTCACTCACGCACGCACGCACCCACCCACCCACCAACACACACACACACACACACACACACACACACACACACACACACACACATTTAATACAGGCTTTCAATTGTTATATTTCTATCTGGCTACCCTCTTGACACACTGAGAGAGACAGTGGCATATTTACAGGTATTTTCTTCCACTGCAGGACCATATCAGGAGTGGTTTTTATTAATTTGCACTTCTCTACAAAATGGCACTCATTGCAAAGTGTGCCTGAGGTAGAGTATCTTACAGTTCTGTGATGCCCCAAAATGGTGGAAACTGTAGTCAATTTAACTGGTGGACCGCAGAGTGAAAAACATGCACTAGCTTGCTACAAGCATTTTATGTGCTAATGTGTGGCCCTCATAAGGACAATTCAATAATGCAAGGGGTCTGCAATTATAATCAGCCATGAAAAAATAAATAAATAAATAAAAACTGTTAGAATGACTCTCTGTCAAGCTCTGGATTCCATATCAACAAAACAACAATGTTGCCAAAAACAAATAACAATAAAATGTCAGTACGGCGACAATTAATAATTCATAGTCTAAAAAAACAAAAACACAAGTTATTTTTTCAGCTTAGAACCTTGCAAAACCGTTTCCTGACATCTGTTTAAGAAAGTGACGTTTCCAGTTGTTTCCCTAAAAGAAACTTTTCAGGTGATGATGTTTGTTTTAATGTAATGCTTGAATATACACATTTTCAAAGCCCTCAAAAATCAGCATCCAGTCAATATCCAGTCATAATTAAATGGGTGAGTTTCATGCTTGATGGACGCTTGACTAAAAACTTCCCCAGCAAATATAGGCTACTGTCGCATTTCTGGCACAATATCAAGGTCTGTCTTTTTAAATAATGAAGTCCCACTGGGTCCTTGTGTTGGAAGCAAAAAATCAGCTGCTGTGCGCGGCTTTCACAAAAATAGAAAATTAATTACCACCAGTGCTACATGCCAAACAACAGACGAGAGCTATGAATGGTCACAATGGTGGGGGGGGGGGGTGTTGGGGGTGAGTGGGCGGGGAGGGAGGGGGGTGGGGGGTGGGGGGGTACACATGATGCCCATTGACTTGTGAGGGTGAAAATAGATTGTAGTCACCCCACTGGCCTATGCCAGAGTGACACGACAGGGAGAAAGCTTGGACTGCACCCAGAAATGTGTTAATCAAACAGCATCACTATGTGACAGATTCTGACAGTACCAATGTTCCGGGGAAGAGGGACGGCAGCCCAGAATGGCAACCCTGTGGCCTGATTTATCAACTTAGGTGGAAACCACACTTAATGGGCTAATAAACACTAAATCACATATTTTGAGTTCTAAAGCCGAGTATCTCATCTCCATCTCATAAATCACACATATCCTATTGTTAAAAAAATAAATGTAATTAAGCCATGCCGGCGCATTTTGTGCCTGAAAAGAGGCATTCGCCGAAATCCAAACCGAAAAGTTTTGCTTGAGCCACGCCCCTACCCGCGACATGAAATCCTATCCTTTTTTTCTACGCAAGCTAGCTAGTCAACGCCCCATCTCCACCCATCTTCTAAGATTGATGGCCATTAATTTCAAAGTTCAAGCATGAAATTGTCAAAACTGCCAGATGCGGGATTGTTTTTCTCCTAGCTGGCTCCGCCTACGTGCCTGTGACGCGTTACCCACCGGATCTATTGCCCCCCCCCAACTGTAACTTCTCCCTCCACCCATCCGTGCTCTCACTCTCGAGCCCAATTCGCATCTTTTTGAAATTGTGAAGTGGGCGGAGACAGGGCACCTTTAAAACCTGTAGCCTTACTGAGCATCTCCAACTATGCAGCGCCTCCTGCAGCCCACAATGAGCACCTGCGGTTAAACAGAGCGCCAGCGCATAGAACGGCCTATTGTCAGTCCGAACACCTGTAGCGGGACTGTGCGTCTGCTGCCAGACTTAACTCTCCACGTAACCCCTGCCCCCCGTCACAACCCCAAAGTTGACGATGGAATTCTTTGCGTTCCCTCGCCACCTTGATTCCGGAGGTCTTTACTTGCCTAAGATAATTGAGCTCTCATTTGAACCCTTCTCGTTAAATGAAGGCCAAATAAATTTAAACGCTGCACGGCGTACGCTCCGTCTCAGTGCCACACAGTCACTCACAGAGCCAGCTTTATTTAGTACGGGACTTTCCTCTAATACACCCGGGACGGCCAATGATTGGCTCCCTCTCATGTTACCTTCGCATCAACAATAATTTAATTTCGCCACAAGATGCCAACATTTCGGGCCACTCCACTGGGGAAAATCAATAAGGGCTGTTTGATCCACCTCCAGCGCTCGTCTGGCCGAGTCATTTAAAGCCGTAGCTTTCTGACAACCATGTAATGAGGCCCCAGGGAGAGTGCACCCAGCCAGGTAAAGGCCCTGTGTGTATTTTGTATTGTCTCTCTCTTTCAAAACAAGGGCTGTTTTTTTTTTTTTTTTTTTTTTTTTTTTGGTGGATGAATGTGTCAGAGCAGCTTTTATTTTTTCTCAAGAGAAGTGTGTGTGTGTGTGTGTGTGTGTGTGTGTTCTGTGAAACGCCAGCAGTAGGCCTACTCAGCGTGGCAGGCTGACTCCCCGCGGACCGTCAGCAAATCACGGAAAACCTCAAAGATCTTCTTCCGAGCAGCAATTCACATGTCGCTTAACCCCGTCGACCAGAAATGCCAAGCACTTATAGGCCTGGAGATCGCGGTGCCGGCGTGCGCTACCGTTTCAAAATCCTCCCTGTTTCCGGCGCACGGAAATCAGGGCCGTTCGGCTTTATCGTATTCGAATCTTAGATTTTCTCCCGATTAGAAATGCCCGTTTCTATGCGGAGTCCTTTGCTGTTGTGGCGATATCCTCTGCCGATGCCGTCTCTGAAGTGCGCGTACCGCCAGCTGCTGCTTCTCATTCGCTCCGTCCTCCGCCACTTGAGCTCTGCGTTAATCACGCTGGGGAAGAACACTTCTGTATGGTTTGCAGGGGCAGAGCGGAGCTGTTTGATTAAGCACGAGAGTTGTGTGATTAGACCATGCTGATTGGTAGCCC
The DNA here is from genome assembly GCA_029718625.1 of Synaphobranchus kaupii. NCBI lineage: Eukaryota > Metazoa > Chordata > Actinopteri > Anguilliformes > Synaphobranchidae > Synaphobranchus > Synaphobranchus kaupii. The sequence goes on from CM056395.1 coordinate 17,863,483, forward strand.
CCCTCTTCTCTCCGCGATGCCAGCTCAGCACCGCCCTGATTGGCTGCCGGTCGCCGTCAGCGCCGGTGGGGCCAGAGGATTTGGTGCCACACTGTGGGACGCACATTGGAGCCCGGCCTCTCTGCAGGACGGGGCAAACGGCGGCCCCCTAAACTAAAGCTTTTCTGATGTCAAACCAAACCAGACCCCGTAATTGTGCACTTTCAGGTCCCCTTACATGCTGTAGTCTTGTTGAAAGGAGAATGAAAATGGGGGTTGTGAAAAAAAAATGAAAAAAAGAATAATTAATTAAAAACATTATTTTAAACCAGCAGGACAGCATAGAAGCGTATGAGCTATGGCCACATTCAGGTGCCACACCGATATTTAAATTAATTAAAGCTTTCATTATTGGTGACTGGACAATCCCTGCGGAATTGAGGAGTATCGACATCTTAAACAATATCAAGGACAGTCTACCCGTACCAACACATTAATGGTACCTGTACATACCTGTAGTCATGTCCTCTCTTTAATTGATTACAAAATATAATACAGCTCTTTGATACATCCCAAGATTAGTCAGCTCAGCAGCTGTTTGATACAAATTCAGACAAAGCTTTCTGTATATAAGTGGTGGCTGCCCACTGTCTAGAGAGTGATAAAATATTTCTGCACTTACATTTGCTAAAAGCTCTGCTGAAAGCTTCATGGTTTTTGCTCATTCTTCATGCAAACTCCGTCACAGATTCAGGTCAGAATTTTGTTGAAACAGGATTTGGTAACACAGACAAAATCCACAGGAAGCCAGGGAAGAAGCATCAGGCAGTTTGTTTATTGTACTGAGGGCCACAGCTTCACAGGACCGCATTCCTATATTCCGCAGGACGAATTCTACGGAAGTTGATGTTCGATAAATTTTCTCATCCGAGAATGTGAAAACGAATGAAAGGATATCCATATTCTCACATCTATAGTATTGACTTGGTTAGATTTCTCTGACCGTAATTAAACCTTCACAGTTTTATTCATATAGATTTTTATGTTAGAATCAATATTGTTATTAAGATAAAATACGTCTTGTTTGCTTTAGTGTATTGACCTGATCTCTGTGAGCATGCGCTGCTGCAAGGACTATTCGTTTTTTTGTTGTTGTTTTCTTTTCAGTATAACTTCACCATGCATCAGAGGGATAACTGTTCTACAGCACTGACATGGCTTCGCAGCACACCACAGCGCCCATTTTCCCATTGATGTAAAATTTCAAATAACTGACACATCTCCCTTTGAAGTATTGTGTGTGTGTGCGTGTGTGTGTCATAAAATCCTTTTTTTTGCTGTTATCTTCTGAAACTATAGTGAGATTGTGCCTGTGTTAAATTTTTATGACTTTTACAATGTCACCCAAGCGAGATACTGCTTTCAGGCGAGTTCACAAGTACATTCTAAAACTAGTTCAAGAAGCGAGACGTGACGAGGTGCTACCCTAAAAACGTATTACCTCTTATGAAAATGTAATTTTTTTTTATTGCTTAAGACATGACATATCAGCCGTCATGGCCTTTAATCAGATTAACCCCTAGCTCCGTTTTGTTCATTGGCATTCATTGTTTTTTTTTATGCTGAAATTTACTAATAATCTGGCCACACAATATGCCGTTTGAAATTATTAAAACTAATGATCCTATCTTTATAACTGTTTTAGGATCCCAATGTTGTAGCAACAATGGTTCCTTATTATTTAACATGACACAAAACAGGTTCAATCAAAATGTGCACCGTGTATGTGTTCCACGGAAATCCACAGATGACAATAATAATTGTAAAGTCGAAGTTCTTATAAAGGCAAAAATTTATTAAATAAAAAAAATCTTTTTCGGGAGAAAAATAAACTTACACTGTGTTTGAGCTTCTGTTACTTTGTTTCAGAAATTCCCAAGAGTTACCTTACAGAAGAGACCAGGATTATGCCTGTAGTCAAAGGGGTTCAAAAACAGTAACCATTCTATTTTTGGGCTTGTGTTAAAAAAAAAAAAAGTGGTGCTAGAGAAGGGGTCAAGACAATCACAGAAACTCAGACAATATGTAGGCTTATTTGTACACAGGTGAACATAATACAGACATTTTAATGGTGTTAAGTATTAACACAAATTTGGGAGGAGGACCACACCGAATCATAACCAATTATCTTCTAGCCACAGGAACTAGCACCCACTCCACCAGCAGAGGTGGAAAGTCCAGGTTCAGAAAGTAAAAGTCCTCCCCAGTATTTTGTTCCAATCACCTGGATTTGCTATTCCTCAGCCAGGAGGTAGAACTAATTAGGGAAATCAGCTGGCTGAGTTCATGGGTGGAAGAAAAACATGGCAGGACTTTTACTTTCTGACCCCTGAAATTCCGGTCGTCCGGAATTTGTCCGACCCCGTTCATGGCTAGCCATCCCTTAGACTTAGAGCCAAAAAACCCACTGAGTCGCCCTGGTCTTCTCCTCTACCCTGGCATCAACTCCCATTCTCCTTTCCCCACTAACTTCATAAACATCTCTTAAAGTGTGGTCCTGGTGAAAGTAATAAAAATATTTTCTATTTTAACTAAGAGCGTCGTGCCCTTTCCTGTACATTATAAAATGGAAAATACATTTTGGCATGGTTTATAATAAACTAGCACACAACAGCAGACAATCTACAATCTCGCACGGATGATACTAACATGCCATATTGACATTTGAGAGCATTTTTTAAAGTTTGCTACATGGGACTTCCATTTGAAGTCAGGATGAAATGTATGGAAGGATCAATAAACGAGGCCCCTACATGCCACACAGCTGATCTAGGTTAGCGTGCGGCTAGCATCATTACAGTGTGAATTCGGATGACCACTGGGGCGTTTATTTTTGCTTTAGCTTCTCCCCTTTCTTTGATTTAAGACAAGTTTTACAGCCAACAACGACACGTAGGAAATAATGTCCTTTGTGATCAATAATTAGATGCTGGGAGCTATCTGCAGTGATTATTGACAAATCCCCGGCAAAAATCACAAAGCACGGCAGAGATTCCGTGACACGTGTTGACGTGGGACATTCTGTTCCATTCTGGCCCTATTTTAACTAATATTTGTCTTCAGCATGAGGGAATTATTATTTATTTTGATGAACTGCATTTCACAGATAATTGACAGTTGTTCATTTGTAAGGATGATCAGGGTATTCCATGATTTTAGCTGAACAAATAACTTATTGCTTTAGTGGTATGACTCTCTCCCACAATGCAATTATGTACGTGAAAATTCACACAGAGCATCATATTGGACAAGCATTCCTCATACATCAACGAGTGCTGATTAAGTATGTGATTGAGCTAGCCCAGCTAAAAACCTTCTTTGAGTTTCACATTTTTTTCCCTCCAAAACTTTATATATAATTTCACCCTGCCATTACAATGACACTTTAAATGATACTTGTAAAGCAAGCTACCGACATTGCTTATCAAGAATAGCCATAGGAGTTCTGCTCACAAAGAAGAATAAATTGAGCTGTAAGGCAGGGTATTGCTCTGCTGCTGTAATCAAATTCCATAGCTCAGCAGCACACAAGCAAACCCCACAGTAGCTAAGTAATTATATTTCCCTTTATAGCATTATAAAGTCACAATGAGCATTGCATGAATGCCTTATAATGTTATCCAGTTTTGTTAATCGCCTTCAAAAAAATAATTTGAATCGTGGACAGTTATCCATGATAATTTTATCAATAAATCTGCTAAGCGATGTTAAGCAAAATTACCATTTAAACTTACGTTCAGAACACCCTAGAAAACACACACATGCCATTTGTGATGTAATTACTATGCTAACTGAAAACCACCAAAGGAAATTACCAGTGAAGTACGTATGTGACCTGTGTGGAATGTTTTTGTGTGTGCGTGTGTGTGTGTGTGTGTGTGTGTGTGTGTGTGTGTGTGTGTGACGTTGAAATAACTTTTCTTTAGCACAATGCATATGTTCCAAGACAGTTTGGGAAATGTTGTGATCATACTGTTATCTACTGAAAAATGGGCTAGCTGGAATCCTCCTCAGTCCTCTTGAAATGCTACATGATAGCTGCTTACCAAGCACAATTAGAGGGCTGTTGGTGTATAGTATAAGCTATTTCTACCTCTGAGCACTGACCCTCGTTCAGTTTAGACTTTCATCACATGTTTTAGGATGTTAGGGTTTGGTAAGCTGATCCCAGGTAAGCTTTGTCGGCTGCGATGATCCTTACTCAACTGAATGTACAACCTGTATTCCACTTACACAATTACACCTTCTAACTCTACCGTTATTTTGCCTCATGGTTCAATCAGAGCACACTATTCCATGGCTTCCCTTTGAGGTGGTGAAAACACTCCTGGCACGCTCTCAGCAAGCCTCTCTGCTCACTGAAATCAAGAAACGGGTCTGTGTGCCTCGTACTCCCCCCCTCTTCTGCCCGCCCCCCCCCCCCCCCCCCCCTCCACCCCCCCAACCCTCAGCACATCCACCATTGGGAGGGGGCTTAAAAAAAATGAAACACATCATGAGACACGAAATGAGTTTAAATGAATAATCCGTCTTCCACGCCACTTAGCGAATGTGGAACAGAGCTCGATGCCGCGCACAGTGTGGAATGAGAATCACAGACTCCCCTCCCGGACTGCTTGAATTAAAGAGATAATGGAGGCGTGATTCAAACGGATGCATCTCCTTGGGATTGTCTTTAAAAAAAACAAATCGTAAAAAACAACACAAAAAAAAGCCTTGATTGGATTAAAAAAAAAGAAAAACTAAATTGTACGGACCGGGGCTTGATACTTCCCCGATGCGGCACACACACTATCATTATCCAGCTTAAAGTTTTTACATGCAGCCCATTTGCACAGCTTGAGGTTTATAAGGTGAGTCAGGTTAAGCAACTTGCTCAAGAAAGTTACAGTGCACACCATGGATTCTGCCTGTGGGCAATAACATTACACCTGGAACTCAGTAAAATTGCACGCTGTATTTTTGAGCTCTGTAAATTAAAAGGACGGTTCCAGCTAAAGATGTAGCATAGTATGCATAGTGGCAGGACAATGTAGAGCAAATTGACGGCTTTGGCTACGTTTGAGTTTCGGGGGTTTCACTCTCCTTTTCGACATAATTTTACAAATATGTCAGTTTGTAAAATTATACACGGGCAATAACTTAAAAAAGGAGACAATTTTGTCATTAATATTGAAACTATTATTTGCTAATAAAATGGCATGCAGAGCATTCCAACTCCAATTAGACATGACTAAACTATTTATTTTTGTTTTTGTTCTTAGCTTAAGGACAGACAATCAAAGTTGTTGACTAGGAATTTCAAAAGGCCTTTCTAAAGCCCTGACCATAATTTAGTTTCAAAGCTCGTGATGTACATTCCCCACTCTGCCCACTGTAGGCCTCCGTGCCCGAGGAAGACAATGACCTCTAAGATTTAGTCTTCCTCTGTTATAAGGCCATGGAATAATGGGTGGGATTTGACCTGCTTGTTTGCCTCAGTGGCGCGGTTAGCACTGGTCTCGACAAAGTTGCCACAAAAATGCTAACGTAACAGCATACGTAGCGGCCGCTCCTTTCACAGACCGGCATAACTGAGGGAGCTGTTGTCTAACAGCACAACCATATGGGAAAGACTTTCTTTTTTTTTTTTGCTTTCACTATGTGAGGCGAATGTGATGGTTTCTTTCACTTTCACGCTATGACACGTCCAATGTTGTACAAACTGATTATACTTAATTTATCAGGAAACGCTTAGTTTATCTGTGACAGCAGCCTTTTGTTTAGCCAACCTGCAGTACACATTTCCTTCAAGTTCAGTAATAAATCCAAGAGATTCTTTTTTGTTTTTAGTCTGACGCCCATCAAACTCATAAAACTGAGACAGATTCACAGATTGTGCAATGCTTTAAAAGTATCAATGAAACAGAGCACACTGCAAGAACAGCGCACACAGCAGTTTGACCTCTAATGAGGACTGTGGTGAATGCAGAAACCCATCAGTTCTCTTCAAAATACATGATGGAATGTACCAAACATAACTGTCAATTATATTTTTGATTTAAAACATTTATAGCACTTAATAACAAGCCCAGTTATTGGAGCTAAGGTTGTTCAATGCAAATAATCAGAGTGGCTTAGCCTTGGGTTCAATTAACATTTGGCCTTTATGTTGAATAAATGCAAGCATTAGTGTTTACCTCAAGCATAGTTTGGTCATAGCTGAACTCACCAAACAGTTTTTGTGATGAGAAAAACAATACTGCTTGTCTTTAATTATTAATGTTAAAGCTATGGATAAATGTTGAATGAATTCAGGTTTTAGTTCCAGTTTGACACCAATAAGTCATTATGTCACAGTCTGTCTTAACTCTGATTTAACAAACCTGAGGATCTGAAAGACTCACCCTGACACACTTTGCAGATCTTTGATCAACTGCTATGCAGACAGACCTTCTTCAAACCTTTGAAAGCATTTGCTCAGTTGACGCAGTTGAAATGGCATTTGAGAGAGGTTGTGCCAGAATGGTTTCTGAGTCCAAACTATTTAAAATCACACTTGTTTTAAGAACATTTTTGTCCCCTCACCCAAATACTGAAACATAAATACTTTAGAAAATAAAGCAAAAAACAATTAGGACCTTGGATAAAAATACCTTTCAGCAGCGAGGAATTCTGGTAGAAAATTCTTAATGACATTTAAGTGATTGGTTCTAAATTGGATTAGCTCAAGAGGCAAAAACAGCCATTCTATAAAAAGAAAATCCCTCCCTGATTTTTTTGTCGTTGTTTGTCTAAATTCCTTCCTTGTTTGGTGAGAAGTTCAGGACTGTGAGTGAGTTTCCACTCTCTCCCGCAGCCATAAACATTTGCACTATTGTTAAATGATACTGCAGATGTTTCTCTGTCAGTATTTTGAAAAAAGACAACTGAAACAAAGAAAACTAAAACATATAAGATCTTAGGCTCTTTTGAAGATCCATCAGTATGTGTGTGTGTGTGTGTGTGTGTGTGTGTGTGTGTGTGTGTGTGTGTGTGTGTGTGTGTGTGTGTGTGTGTGTGTGTGTGAGAGAGAGAGAGATCCAAATACAGGCAATGTTCTTCAACAAAAAAAAGCTAATAATTGTGTCAAACTCAGGACTGAATTGCCCCTAGTCAGTCCTAAAGTCTCATTTTAATCTAAGCACGACCGTTAAGGGGGCAAGTGCAGGTCTAAACCATCGCCGCATCCACAACTACTAGACAAATGCACAGAAGCATGGGACCGCCCATGACCATGGTCAGAAGTATTTCTGGCTTGTCTGCCATTATCTGGGGTATGATGACAAATGACCGGACACTGAAAAGGCACAACGTTGTACCTGGGAATGGAAGCCACGTCACTGTTGAATTTCAATGTGGCAAAACATAAACATTACAGCGGATAGCCAAGGCATAGAAACAGAACTCTGTGAATGACTGACTTTGTAGACCTTCGAATTACAATAGGCAATTTTTCCAATTGTGCATTTCAAGCCAGATAAGTAAAATTACAATTGTGCCAACCTCTTCCCAAATATTACATTATTTCTTATCTGTCTTGTACAGCTGTCTTAAAAAAAAAAAATCTTTCACTGCAGCTGAAAATGAATATTAAACAGTGGGTAACTTTTCCAATTATTTGGGGAGTGTAAGCGAGTCTTGTGTCATTCAGTCGTAGAGCTAAAACTGCCACATTAGCATCAGAAACAGGGAATGAAAAAATAATGTTTGGTGGCTGTATCACAGACACTGACCAAGCGCAAATTACTTATTTGAAATTTGTTACTGGGTTTGAATAGTACCTTATCTTACCTATTAAAACGGCAAACTTGGGAGGACAATGTGAGGACATATTGATATGGAAACAGTGCCATTTTGCAGAATACTGACACAAAACACTAGCTCCTTTGTTTACCGTGCCATAATGACAAGGAAGAAAATAAAGATAAGCACAGAACTGGTTCGGAGTATCTTATCACGCCTGTAATATAACAATATGTGACTCACAAAGCCGCTTCAGCTCAAACCATCAATGGATCATTGTGGAAAATACGTATGAGAAATAATTGAGGCAGAATTCATTTTGCACTTATTTGAAAAGTGTAAGATGCGTCACAGACCATAACGACTGAGATAGCCCAAAGTAACACCTTAAGAAACAATCTGTTGCTGATTAGTCAAAGGGGAAGAGTCTACTCTTGATGTCCTTGACGCTCTGAACACAAAGGGAGTTTGGCCTTCGTGCTTTTAAAAACAAGAATCACAAGACAGATTGCGGCAGGAACACAACAACATTTTCCACTTCTTTCCAAGTATTAATGAGAGAGGCTAGGAGCACAAATTAGACCTTTGCAGCCGTGAATCCGCCGCCAGAGGAGAAATAGTCGCAGACCGATCTAAGATTCACAAGTTCACACCCATTGTAATTGGGACTAATTTTAAAAAGACATTCTCGAAAAAAGGTCATGTTCTGCCACCATCAAATTCACGGAACATAGCCGTGCCATGCATTGACGAGACTCATTACCTAGCCAGGCACCCGCATCCAGGCAAATCAGTGCGCATAGATTTACAAACCAGCCATTTTAACGAGTGTTGCCTTTAACTGAGGCAGTGCTGCATGCGAAACTTGGACACTGTGGGAGCCACAGAACTGCCACTGCTGGGAATCAAACCAGCAATCACCAGCTTACAGGCCCTGTTCCTTAACTGTTACGCCATGTTCCATGCTTGAATGGAAGAATAGAGGTTTTTATCAAGCTCATTTTTTATGGAGGATTTAGGAAAAAATGGACACTAAAAATTTATAAATTAATGAGAAAGAATGAGAATTTTAAAAAAAATCTGATTGAGTATCTTTGGCAATCTTCCATAATTAAGAAAGGGGCGGGAGTGGTTGTATATAATATACAGAAAACCAAAACTGGTCTGTAGCATCCAAGGGAAATTATATACAGTAAGTGTTGTGTGTTTGATATGATTGTTTTTCTTTCAGGACTTGCAGTTGAGTTGTGAGGGATCTGCTAAACGTGGCTTCAGATCACCAGCAGAGCAGACTCAGCGATCCCACGTGAAACATCTCAATTACAAGGCTGGGAAAGAAACACAAAGGCATCATCTGCCAAATAAGATGAAAGGTTTTGTCGATTGGGCCTGCTCGTCAGTTTTGACATGGCAAACTACAACGAGTGTTCATTTCGCATCACATAGATTAAGTTGTGGCCACTACTGCTCCCTGCTACCGATCTCTAACGACATCGGAGAGCATCAAAACCTCAAAGTCTGCAGTTGCGCTCCGAGGATCGGGGGTTCGATCCCCGTTCCCGCCAGATCTGACTATGGCTGGTGCCTTGAGGGAGCGGCAATTGGCGGCTGCTCCCGGGGAGGGGGGGAAGGGCTTTGGCGAGAATTGTCGCGCACATACGGGGCGAGTTGGAATCACAGAATCAGGTTGTGTAGCGTCAATTCTCAAATGGCGGCTATAAAAAAAAGAAGAGTAGAACTTTGCACATGCTAAGCTGGGGTTCTCTCCTCGTAAAGATCCAACGCTTGTCATGCCTTGCTGTGAAAGAGGCACGTGGTTATATTCTGGCTTATGTACAAGGTGGTGTAGTCGTACGCACATGAATGTTTGATGTCATATACAAACATGTTCCTTTGTTATTTCCCTCCCTCAGAGAGATGACTATTTTTCTTTTTTTTCTGTTATTACAATTGTAAGTAAAAAGAAAGTTGCCCTCCAAAGAGGGGGGGGGGGGGGGGGGGTGGCGGGAAAGTAAAAAAAAATCAAAAATAAAATATACAACACTCATCAAAAATAAGCTTGACATTGGCTGCTGGACAGCTCCTTCTGCCAACACACTAGATTCCAATGCGTGGACACACGCACGCACACATCTCTTTACGCGAGTGCGCTCCCAAATTTCAGAGGCCGCTGCATTGACGACATGGGCGTTCCAAACTTGCCTTGCAGTGTGTCTGCCGGCCTCTGTGGAAACCTCCTCTCAGCTCTCACGCCACACGGGCCACTCTGCTGCCGCAAAAACTGAATCCTAATGCAGGGGGGACAGGTTTTGGGTTGGTGGGGGGGGGGGGGGGGGGGGGGGTGCGGAGTAGCTGATCCAGTCACTGGCACCACTTTATCCACGCGCCCTTGATTGAGCCCCTTAGTGTGCGAGGAAGCATAAAATAATGGACGTTCTGCTCCACTCGCTCTAATTGCCTCTCGATATGAGGAGTGACGGCCGCTGTGGCTAACAAAGTGGAGGGTCCGTTTTCTGTCCGGTTTATATTTGCGAATGTATCCCCTTTTACCACTGCTAATGCCGGGAGCTTCTTTTTCCAGCGGGGGCGGGGGGGGTGAGGGGTAGGCGTGACGATGGGGCACCGCTCCACTCAATAACGATTTTGAGGCTTCGGCTTCCTTATCAGGACCTGTAACGTTTTCAAAGGTGACCTTCAGACGTTATCTCCCCCTGTTTTTCTCATCAAAAGGAATGGACAGATAAGAGTTGACTGTTGAGATATTAGGAGGAAGGACGCATTACACGGGTGTTCTTTTTTTTTCTCGTAAGCGCTTTACCGGGAGTAAAGATTTGAAGTGTTCCGAGCTGTCAGGGGAATATTTTCCCTGTGCTGGCGAAAGCTATCATTTGCCAAAAGACATCAAAGGGGGAGTGCGACCTTGGTGTTTGTAAATAAAGAACAGACCCGCGCTTAGATAAGTACTGCGGGAGGAAGAGAGATGTGAAACGCACATTTCAATTACTTTCAATGCTGTCAGAGAAGACTTGACAAACGCCCTGCTGGACAGCTTCATGCCTAGCCCTGTCATCTACGCACTATATTGTCATACCTGCAAAAAATGGAGACAAAACCCTCCTTTTTTGTGCCCTTTCCTCTTAAGCACAAATGTAATAAAACCTGACGTTTATCCTGCCAGTACACTCAGAAAAACAGACTGTGCTAATTAACGTCAACCAACCCTGGGACTATTATCATGAGGGGGAACACAAAATCCTATTTCAGGAATTTAATTTAAATAACCCGCACACTAAAATTGCTTTTTTGGGCGTCCCTTCAGTACTGGAAAATGGAATTTGGCAGGTGTCCATTTTTAAGAAAGAATTCTTTCTCTTTTGTTTTTTTTTGTTAAGAGGTAGTGTACCGTGTCAATCGATTTAGACACAACTGTACATTTAGTTATTCTGGCAGATTGCTGTTGTAATTTTTGTAGAAGAAAGAGAACATTTCTCTCTGGCTGCCATTTGCTCTGTTTTTTTTTTCTCAGCTGAGTACTTTTCCATCTTTATTTTGGGCTGTGAAAACCTTTGCTCTCGCCGTTTACGTCTGCCTAGGTATTTCGGAGGGAAACTACAGATACATCTGTTTCACAAGATTTAGGTTGCCGCGGGTACGTGTCAGACCCTATATTTATTTTTCTTGTATAGTGTGAGAATGCGCAGCAGCTTCCAAATTTTATATGGGAGATTAGGGATAGCTGCACACGTATTCCACAAAGGACTTGCTATAGGAATCCATAAGATAACATTGTATGCGCCAGCCAAACGTACGTAATAAACCTGACACCTAGTCTCTGTAAGATAACATTGAATGGACACAGATAACCAGCCGTAAATACGTAATAAACCCAACACCTATTCTGATTTCACAATTATCATGCACAATAGTCTGGCCACACTGCCTGCCAAAGGCTGCACAGAGCCATTTTGTTACTGGCATGCTGTCAGCGCTCACAATGTATAGGCTCCATGCAATACCACATGACCAGATGCTCTATATCATTAATGTGTCTGTAACATTGTTCAGCTTGTTTACCTGCTGGTGTCCAGGAGCAGTCAATCACAGTAATGTATGAACATTTTTTTGCTTGAAGGGGGGGAGATTAGACCGCCCCCCACCCCCACCCCCGCCTTTGAACTGCCGTGGGCGGAGAACTGAATGCGTCAGCATGTGCGGCGATAACAACGGCAACACAAGCACGAGTGCTCGCACCATGCATGAGGTAACCCATTTTGTGAGGATTTTTGCTCTTCAGTATACTTGGATATTACGACGTTAAAAAATGAAATTACGTTTGGTAGTATCTCCCACAATCAAAGCTGGGCCCCAAGGATACGACAACCATTTGTGACCTTGATTTAATGAATCATAAGGGGTGAGGACTTGGGGTGGGGGGGATAGGGGGCGGTAAGGTGGGGGGGGGGGGGGGGGTGGGGGTGCTCCATCAGACTGCGCTGGGCAATTGTCTGGTTCCCCAAACAGTTTTGATGTCACAATGGAATCAATACAAATCACAAACCAACATTTCTCTTCTTTTCTTGATGAATGGCTTTCTTAAAGTAAGGCTTGTGTACGAGGAGAGAGAGAGAGCATAGCTTAAAATCCTTTTCACTCTCTGCCCCATTTGTGTCATGCTTCATATTTTCAGGGTTATTTTCCAAAAAAAAAAAGTTGTTGTCGATTCTAAAAACATTTCTTAGGGGAGGCAAAATTTCTCAGGCAAATTCAAACCTATTACAAAATGAAAGAAGCCTTTTAATAGATTTAAACAACCATCACCCCCCCCCCCCCCCCCCCCACCCTCCTTATTGTGCTGTGGTCAGGGATTGGAGTGTTCCCTTACACAACCCCCACCGCCCCCAGAGGAACTCATGTTTCATCCCTCCACTGGGATGAATGGATTACCCGAGAGAGAGACTGAGCTGCAATCTGAGGCTAAAGTGGCAGCGTACATAGCGGAGGCATTACGGACATTCACTATGTGAAGAGAAGAGCTTTTTGCGTGTCACTGGAATGAGTTGTTTAAGAATTAATTTTGCTAAGTGTGTAGAGAAGAACACTTGTGCACAAGGCATTTTTCCTTTTTTATATAAATGTGTATTTATATCTTAAAATGCATTACGTGTTAATGAAACATAACTGTTTGAGAGGCTGTTACCACTTGACAAATTCCACAGGCAAGGGGCTGTACTCAATCAGGGAAAAGAACAAGTTTAAATGGAAAAAGAAAAAAATAGCCTAAATTAAGACGTAATTACTTTTTTTTAAAGTTACTTTTCTGAAGCTTTAATGCACTCTTGATTGGGGAAGGACAATTTTAAGTATAAGAAGCATTTATTTGTTAAGCATACACACAGATATGTTAAAAACAGACAAAAAAACGGCAACGTATCAGTGCCAAGCAGATACAGCAGATGTGCCCTTCATAACAGGCTAATTCTGTTCGATAAACGTAAAAAGTTTTTGTATGAAACTTGTATGAAACGGACGTATTGTACGCACGCACCTGTGCAGGTACTTTTGTTTTGAACCAATGGCGGCAGGAGGTCGGAATTAAAGAAAAAAAGAAAGAAAGGACATTAAACACTCAGGTCACTGATCAGTGATACTTCTCAGAGCAGCTTTTGTTTAGCCCATAAAGCGCTTGAAACGGCTCATTGTTTCAAAGTGGAAAGGTCACAACAGTTCTGAATCACTGCGCGTGTGTGTGTGTGTGTGTGTGTGTGCATGCATGCGTGTCTGTGTGTGTGTGCGTACGTGAGTGTGTGCATGCGCGTGTGTGTATGCGTGCGTGCATGTGTGTGTATGTGCATGCGCATGTGTGTGCGTATGCGTGTACGTATGTGTATATGCATGTGTGTATGCGTGTGTGTGTGTGTGTGTACGTGTGTGTGTGTGTGTGTGTGTGTGTGTGTGTGTGTGCACAAAAAAAAGGCAGCTTGACTGAGCATTTGCTGTTACTCACGCACCTGAAAATTGGTCTTAGCTGATCAATGCAGGACAGGGTAGGCTGTCAATCAACTGTGTGCTCCTAAAAAAAAGTGGACAACTAAAGCTTCTTTGTGACACAGCCAGAATACACTTTGTCCTCTAATGTTTTTTTGCACCTGCAGGCTGAGCCTTTCCATCGAATTTCAGTTGCAGCTAAACTCAGGATTTGTGAGAAACAGAAACAACAGCAGCGACAACAAAAAAGGACCCACATTTATTTTAATTTTTCCCTGACTTCAGACCAGTTACTCAATCTGCACTAAATCTTGCATTTTACAATTCTTTTCCATCTTCACGTGTTGTTGGCTGTGAGTTTTTTCAGCTTTTATCTACACACCCTTTCTTTCATCTCTCCTTGCAGCTACTCACCCAAGTGACTGACACGTCAGTCCCCCCCCCCCCCCCCGACGCTAACACCTCTTATCTCTTAGAGATGGGAAGGGGGAGAGCGGATTCACCACAGCCTCCACCGTCACAGTATCCAGTGAATTCAATTCTGGTTTGCGTGACACATTTTATTTATGTTTTTTGTTGAACGGGGGCAGAGGGGTTATGGTAATTGGATACTATGTAAAAATGCAAAAAGCAGTGTATAAGTCATATAGCTGTGTGTATCTGCTAAATGCCTGCAATGTAATGTAATGGGTCAAAAAATGATGGACTTCCTGAATCCCTTGAATTGGTGTATCTGTCCTGACTTTTTTGACTAGGGGCTCTTTCCCATTACATGGTTCCATCTCTGGCTTTCACACATTACTATAACCTTGCAGAGGAGAGCTAGTGACTTTGCTTGGTGTATGTCATGTGTGTTCAACAGTTAGATACTGTATTAGCACGCGAGCAGGCTAGTGGAGTAACCAGGCCACAAATGTGTACAGCAAAGGAAACATTACCTCATTTCCAACTTCACACCCCAAATGAACAAAGTCAGCATTTTTCTTCCAACTTCATTTAATTACTGATCACGTCTCTCACGACTGCACCGCACCGCACACTCCACACACCCAACCAAGAAACACTTCATTCTTAAAAAAGGGACATTTACTCTGGTGACTGTCACCATGGCTTAATTAATACACCGATTCATTAAAGCAATGAGGGTGAAATTAAATCCTTGTTAGCAGTATTGCGTATCAGCAATATTATTGCGGAGACATCCTGGTGTCCAAGAGCGCCAGCATTGGAAGGTGTCTCGCCGTACTTCTCAGACCTCTGCAGTAGATTACCACGAGAGCGGCCAAGGAGCGAAATGTCACTCTTGGGGTCACATTTACTGGCTCCTGATGAAATATATGTTTTCATCTCTATTTTTCTGACATGAATGATATAAAAAGAAAATTTGAAGGAATCAAATCACGCTGCCTTAAGGCCATTGAGCGACAGGTGCATATTTCTTTTCCATGTACAATTTTACCTGCCAATGAATACTAATTATTATACTTACTGACCGTTAAAAATTATATTGTATGGGTTTACAACCACCATTATTAAAGGATCATTAGTGGTAGACTTATGCTTTGTGAGGAAAGGATAGACTAGATTTTTTTCCCATCGATTTTTGTCTGAGTAATACCAGCGTTTGATTAAATATGATGAAACGTCAATTCATTGTATGACGATAAATCCAACGGCATATTCTGCTGAATACATATATTGCACGCAAACAATAAATAATGGGGACAATAACAGTAAACAGTGATATTGGTTTGTGTGTGGCGTCAATGTAATTGCTATGAGAATGAATCATTAAATTTTAAATATTTAAGGGGGAATAACTGCTGTGCCAACAGAAAAAAAGCGAAGACTAGCAGCCACGGATTGAACACCACGTTCCGGAAGGGAAGCAAGCAGAAATGAAATCTCACTAAATGAAAAAGAAAAGGTGAGATATAAAGTTGGCAGAGTGAACCGAAAAAGAAAGAGCAGCGTGCCAGCAAACTGTGATCAGCCATCTAATCTTGCTGATAAAGCTCATCTATTGCCATGAACAAACAAAAAAACCAGCGCGGCGGCCTAATAGAAATCATGACAGATGGCTGTCTAAACAGGAGCGGGGGTATTTGCCAGTCAGATAACCGCGATTCCAAATACAAAAACCGGCGAAATAAGTCCATTACACAGATAAGGCCTCGGCGACAATATCGGTCGCTTATCAGGGTCCCCGCTGTGGTTTCCAGTCTTCGTCCCTGTAACAGCGAAACCGTTACCCGTGTCTTCCTCTGGGCAGGCTCGCCCGATCGCGAACCGCGTTCACCCTAGCAAGGAGCGGGGTTTTATTTTCGGGAAGCTGTCGGCCCTCTTAGTTTCGTTCGTTTCCTGCATCTCCCACTTTTAATTTACCGCCCCCCTTGCCTCATTTACATGGAAATGATTAGAGGGCAGGCAAGCAGAGTAACACCTTTAACTTGGTTCTAACAGCCTCACATATATTGAAGAGCGTCTTGCAAAAATCACAATTGAGCTCTAAACTTTACGCTGCTGCCAAAGTGGATGGGAAACAAACACCAGAGCTGAGAGAATATAAATAAAAAAATAACACAAATCTTCTCAAGTCCTCGTAAACACTGTACAAAATACTGTGCACATACGAATCAAACAAAGCCGCGGACAGCAGGGGGAGGAGACGTTTTCTTAATTTTTTAATTATGAAAACGCCATATTTGCGTCATCTGCCCCACTCTTTGCTTTAAGATTTCTGCGTTCTCTTTGTAACTGTGTGAGGTCAGAGGCCTACACGGAGCATAAATCCAAATTAAATATAAATAACCTAGCACCAATTTACTGTATACGTATTTACTGGATGTAGCATACGGTAGCATAAAAACCTTACCTTGTGTGCTTAGTGCATTAATGTCAAAGGTACAGAGTCTTATATATTAATAATGCATTAATGTCAAAGGTATATAAGTCTTATATAATAATAATAATAATACTAGGTTTTTTGGCCTGTATGCTGGTTAGTGTATTTTAATCATTTGCTTGGCACTTCTGACATACTGAAAGTGAATATGATTGATGCTGGGGCCATTTTGTTTGTTAATTTTATTGGTACTGGTACAGTTTCAAATTTGATTGCTTGTACGGGGCTAGAATATAAATGCCTATAGCTAGCTGGAGTTAGCTGGATTTGAGATCTCCCCATGCAGAGACACCCAGCGCTGTCTTAGGTTCCTCATGCATTCAGTTCCACAAAGTGGCTCTTTCCTATAGATGGTGAGGGCCCAGGGCAGCTAGGCTGCAGCTCTAATAATAACGGTGTGTAAAAAATAGAAATGGACCTTACTGTACCGCCCTCTCCCTCTCTCCCTATCCCAAGACGCATGATGCTGTTGGTCCGTAGCAACACATGCAAACGCTATGTAATGACAGGGGATTTACCACATTAATTACAGTGTACCAGACAGCATGCAACATTACATTTTTTATGATTTTATTTTGTCCAGAGCTCAGAAATGCAGTTATAAATGTTATCAACAAGTAATTACGAGGTAATTACCCACATTACAGTATGCGTTATTGCACAACATACAAATAAGAATCCAGACATTTTGGTATACAGTAGCCTAAATACCAGTGGTCTCCAAACTTTCAGAGAACAAGACACCTTTAATGAACAAATATTTTCTGTGACCTACCCCTCAAAGGTGTAACTACATGTACACTGTATCTAGTGCAGTTTCATATACAGTACCAGTCAAAAGTTTGGGCACACCTACTCATAGGTTTTTTAAAGTTTTTTTTTACTGTTTTCCACATTTTAGAATAGTAAAGTCATCAAAACAATGAGATAACACATTAAATTATGCAAACAAATAAAAAAAAGTGTTATATTTTAGATTCTTCAAAGTAGCCACCCTTTGCCTTGATAACGGCTTTGCACATTCTTGCCATTCTCTCAACCAACTTCTGTGGTAAACAGGTATTCCACAGGTAAACAGGTGATGCTATCATGACTCTGTATAAAAGGATATCGAAAGACTCTTGATACCTTATTTCCAGGTAGAATGTGCAAAGCTGTTATCAAGGCAAAGGGTGGCTACTTTGAAGAATCTAAAATATAAGACGTTTTTTATTTGTTTTACACTTTTTTTTGGGTCTTTGCATAATTCCATTTGTGTTATCTGATAGTGTTGATGTCTTTACTATTCTAAAATGTGGAAAACAGTAAAAATAACGAAAAAAAACTTTCTACGAGTAGGTGTGTCCAAACTTTTGACTGGTACTGTAACTCACGCTGTGCTTCATTTGCCTGGAGAAAATGTGGAAGTATTTAAGATACAGAAAAAGCCCTCTACCCTGCGCCCCACCCAAGACCCACCTCTTGGTTCCTGAATCACAGTTTGTGAACTGCTGGTATATACACTGTTATTATGGTTAATCTGAGGAAAAGGCACCTCCAGCCCTGTGTACACATTGGAAAAGGTTTTTTTTTTTTTTTAATCTAGCGATCACATCTGGTGACTTTAAGTCAAGACTGCAATTAAGCAATGTAATTCTGAGGGAGTGCGAGGGAGGAGGAGGGAAAGTAAGGGAGGAGGAGGGAGAGTTGGAAAGAGTAAGGGAGGTGGAGGGAGAGTGAGGGCAGAGGAGGGAGAGTGATAGAGGGAGAATGAGGGAGGTAGAGAGAGAGAGAGAGAGAGAGAGAGAGAGAGGCTTCATTTTGGTACAGAACGCTGGCTCCACTGCAATTGCAGATTGAGGGATAGTTGGAAAGAGTGAGGGAAGAGGAGGGTGAGTGAAGAAGGTGTAAGAAGAGTGAGGGAGGTGGAGGGAGAGTGAGGAGAGAGAGAGAGAGAGAGAGAGAGAGAGAGAGAAGAGCTTGGGGACCCGGTGTGCCCCAGAGACAGTAGCTGGCAGTAGCATGCGTTATCTCATTAATTCTAACCCCACAAAGGGCCCTTATCCTTTACGGGAGTTACACAAATGTGTACTCAGATAGCGGGTACCCTTAATTAGGCAGGCAGCGCAGTGCTTAATTTAACTCATTACCGCGACTATGCGCTGTATCTGTCGACAATTCAGATGTGACCTTTTCCATGACCTTTGTTTTTTTTTTTGTTTTTTTTTTCTTCACTGGTACAGCTCGCCGCTTGCTACCTCACACGTGCTGCTGGGCGCGTGGCTCGCCGTGCAAGTTTATATTTCACTGCGGTGTTTTGAATCCCTGTTTCCTTTGCCTTCTGGGGAATCTGTGCACGAGTCCGTTTAAGAACGTGGGGTGGATTAGAATGGGAGCCGGGGCGGGGGGATAAATCGTAAGTTTTGATGGGATTACGGAAGCATTAATATGCGAACAACGGAGCGAGCTGGCTTATCTAAACGGCGTCCTCTTAAGTCTAATTATTCCTCAAGTGTTCCTTTGTTTCTTCGTCCCAAAACTCCGCAATGTTTACGTCCAATAAGATTAGCGGCTCATTTTCAGATTTGCATAAAGGAAGTTAATGTGTCATCGGGAAGGCGTCTGGCCTCGGCCCGGATTGAAAAGCTATACAGGACTGGGTGGCGGTCGGCTTTTTAAGGCTTCCAAGGAGATCAATTGCAAGGCATGTTCCCGGTACAATAGAAGCGACCTCATAAAGGCCCCACACACTGCACATGCCCAGAGGAAACCAAGCCACCAGCATACGCACTTACAGAACCTGCATTGATTTGCAGCGCAGGAGAGCCTTTTACATGGGAACCCCTCACAGTATTATCAATGCCTCACAGTATTTAAATAACGCACCAGGGAGTCAACATTTTCTCAGGCGATACTTTGGGATTTGTCGATTACTGGAAATTCCTGTCCTTAGATAATGAAACAGAAAATGTCTCCCGTTTCCGCCACATTCATTTTTATTTGTGGTGATATTTACCCCTTTTTCTCCGTAATTCAGAATCACCTATCGTTCCTCTTGAGTCACCACTCTGTCCGCCCACTCCAACGCAAATTTCCACCACATTAATCTTTGGTGCGGGACAGACTTTTTGGAAAATCTATGATGTTTATTATTGTCCATGTCATCTCAATTGCATCCACTTTGTATCCTTCTAGGGCACATATGATAAACAACAACATAAATCATATTAATTAATAACTGCCACCCTGTCCGTTACCATCGCCGCACTGACAGAAAAACTTCAATACACAAAAGGATGAAATTCAATCTGACCACAAAGTACTTAATGAGTAGCAGCACCTAAGGGAATAATTCAGTTTTTTAAACAGAAGGAAAAAAAAGAATGACAAACATGATAATTCTTGAAATCTTCATGAAATCATCTTGTGTTGTGATATTCTCTCTCTCCCTCTCTCTCTCAACCAGAAATAGAGAAGAGAATCCACGCACGTCATTTCCAAGATGGCCGCAGTTTAAAAAGAAAGGAAATAGCTAGCAAAGAAAAGATTTCAAGGATTTCCTTTACACCAGTGAAATGTCTAATGTTCCTATTGATTTTATATTTGGTGTCACAATGGCTGAAGGGCTGTATGTCTGGCCCCTGACATATCCCCTAATTACCCGTAATGGCTCAATAAGCGCCCGCTGTAATGAACAGCATTCAGAGCTGAGCTGTCGAGTCGGCACAAGGAAAGCCCTTGTGCTGAAGTATCTAGGGGAGGCCTGTCATTGAAGCCCATCAAGAAAGCTCCTGGTGCCGGGGGGCAGGGGGGGGGGGGGGGGGGGGGGTGTTTGTGGGGCTGAATAGTGTAGGAAAACTGGAACAATATCCCCGGGCCTCTGTAATTCACAAGACGCCTCTTTCCCCCGATTGTGCCAGGGACTCTTTTTGGCCAATCTTGCTGCTCGGCGCCGGCTCCATGGCGGTTTCAAAGCGCTCGTTCTAGTAAAGAAATAGCCTGTCGCGCCGGGCTGCAAACCTGCTGGACCGTGTCGTGCGCCCACCGCCCCCCTCCCACAGTCTCCCCACTGACCCCATTCGGTACCAGAAAGTTTCGGAAATGCCAAGAGCGGAGTTGCTTGGCGGAGGGGAATGTATCGCTGGATTCTCTCGTGGCCCGTGCCAAGCCGACAGAAGCCTGTCTTTTACTAGCGCAGTTCATAGCGTTCTTATGTGAGGCGGCTGTGAGAGGGGATAGCCGGCATGCGCTCTGCGGTGACTTACTGTTTGACTTACTGACTTAAATAAAGCCGGAAATAAGGAAAAAAGGAATGACAAAAATTCCTGAAATCTCTTGATAACATCTTGTAATGTGGTCTCTCTCTCTCTCTCTCTTTCTCTCTTCCACACACTTATGGCTGACCTCTCTTCCTGCTGCTCCCCGGGATCATGATCGTTTTTTATTTTTTTTAAAGAACTTCACATACTTAAAAAAAAGTTTGTGGATACTGCAGACATCTGTAAAGAGACACTTAACATTCACAAAGTGACTGCATGCCACAATTTTAAGGGGGAGGACAGATGGAAAATAAAACTGGTTTGATAATGCCATCCCTTCGTGAACACAGAGAAACGGAGGTGAAATAACGTGGGACAGCACAGCAGTAAAACATTTTTTTCCTTCAGACAAGAAAAGGCAGAAGAATTGCACAAACCAAGGTTACAAAGTCACATAGACTTATTACTCAAACATTCTCTGTTCTTTCTTTATGAGGATGAGGTGATTATGACAATGGTGATTATAATAAGAATGGTCATTATATGACCAAAAATTATGACGATGAGGATGGTGATGATGATGATGATGATGATGATGAAGATGATGATGATGGTGGTGGTGATGGTGGTGGTGGTGGTGGTGATGGTGATGGTGAGATGATGATGATGATGATGATGATGATGATGATGATGATGATGATAAAGAAGACAACAATAAAGAAAACTCAAAATAGCATGCACAATCACACCAAATAACCTGAAAATAGAACATTACCTGAGACAGTTCCACTGTGCTTTTCCTAACTCCACAGAAAGTGAGATAATATCAGACCCAGTGATACGTTGGAGCAGCTGGCAGAGTCCCACCGTCCAGCTAAAGGAAAAATCCAGTAAACAATGACAAAGCTTTTTCTCTCTCTCTCTGGCTCTGGGGCTGGATATATAAGGGAATTAAATGATTACACTCGATAAGTATCAGTGTTCATGGAGGTATCACACTCTGTTTGGACACTGCTGGTCTAGATTGATGCTCCGAAATTGCTTTTCGTTTTGGCCTGCCTCCTTATCTCCAATGTGAGAACTGTAGCTTTCACACCCGCCGTGAATAATGCCTCATCTGTAGAAGCATGTTGGCTCTGTTGCCGGCTCTGTTAGCTGTTAGTATTTAGCAAGCTGAAAGCCAGATTCGATCAAACTGCATTAACTGATTAGTGAGTATACGCATTATTGCTTATCCTCACTACCTGAGGATAAGTATTGTCCGGGAGAACCTTAAGTGTGTGCTTTTCAGACCCTTTGAGCTTGTCAATGCTCTGATTAGCTTTGAGTAGATTGGTTAAAGGGGATCTTCTATTTATTTATTTTTATTTATATTTAAGAGACGCAGCATAGTCCTTTTTATTTTTAATCTTGACCTTTGTGTGCTACAAAATATCCACCGGAGAGCTGGTTACAAGAATCAAGTACAGTGCCGTAACAGTGATCCTGTTGTTGAAATGTCCGGTTGCCTACAACACACTGAAATCATACATAAGTACATTCAGTTGAAGTCGGAAGTTTACATCCACTTAGGTTGAAGTCATTAAAACTAATTTTTAACCACTCCGCAGATTTCATGTTAGCAAACTATAGTGTTGGCAAGTCAGTTAGGACATCTACTTTGTGCATGACACAAGTCATTTTTCCAACAATTGTTTACAGACAGATAATTTCACATTTAATTCACTATATCACAATTCCAGTGTGTCAGAAGTTTAAATACACTAAGTTGACTGTGCCTTTAAACAGCTTGGAAAATTCCAGAAAATTATGGCATGGCTTTAGAAACTTCTGATAGGCTAATTGACATTATTTGAGTCAATTGGAGGTGTACCTGGGAATGTATTTTAAGGCCTACCTTCAAACTAAGTGCCTCTTTGCTTGACATCATGGGTAAATCAAAATAAATCAGCCAAGACCTCAGAAAGAAAATTGTGGACCTCCACAAGTCTGGTTCATCCTTGGGAGCAATTTCAAAATGTCTGAAGGTACCACGTTCGTCTGAACAAACAATAGTACGCAAGTATAAACACCATGGGACCACGCAGCCATCATACCGCTCAGGAAGGAGATGCGTTCTGTCTCCTAGAGATGAACATGCTTTCGTGCGAAAAGTGCAAATCAATCCCAGAACAACAGCAAAGGACCTTGTGAAGATACTGGAGGGAACAGTTACAAAAGCATCTATATCCACAGTACAACGAGTCCTATATCGACATAACCTGAAAGGCTGCTCAGCAAGGAAGAAGCCACTACTCCAAAACCACCATATGAAAGCTAGACTACAGTTTGTAACTGCATATGGGGACAAAGATCTTATTTTTTTGGAGAAATGTCCTCTGTTCTGATGAAACAAAAATGGAACTGTTTGGCCATAATGACCATCGTTATGTTTGGAGGAAAAAGGGTGAGGCTTGCAAGTCGAAGAACACCATCCCAACCGTGACGCACGGGGTGGCAGCATCATGTTGTGGGGGCGCTTTGTGGGAAGATTGCGGATTGCGGTCAGGAGCATGAGGAGTCGCGCCCTGAAGAGGACGTGGCACCCTCCTTCCTACTACCGGCTGACGGGGTTGTGCAGAGGCGATTTCAAGTGGTTGCTACATGGGAGGGGGGGGGATTGAATAGTACAGGGTTGAATTGGCTACTAAATTCGGAGTAAAAGGGAAAAATCTGAAATGAAAAAATAAATAAATAAAAAACATCTCAAGACATCAGCCAGGAAGTTAAAGCTTGGTCGCAAATGGCTCTTCCAAATGGACAATGACCCAAAGCATACTTCCAAAGTTGTGGCAAAATGGCTTAAGGACAACAAAGTCAAGGTATTGGAGTGGCCATCACAAAGTCCTGACCTCAATCCTATCGAAAATGTGTGGGCAGAACTGAAAAAGCGTGTGCAAGGAGGCCTACAAACCTGACTCAGTTACACCAGTTCTGTCAGGAGGAATGGGCCCAAATTCCAGAAACTTATTGTGAGAAGCATGTGGAAGGCTACCCGAAACGTTTGACCCAAGTTAAAAAATTTAAAGGCAATGCTACCAAATACTAACATCTGACCCACTGGGATTGTGATTAAATAAATAAAAGCTGAATTAAATAATTCTCTCTACTATTATTCTGACATTTCACATTTTTAAAATAAAGTCGTGATCCTAACTGACCTAAGACAGGGAATGTTTACTATGATGAAATGTCAGGAATTGTGAAAAACTGAGTTTAAATGGATTTGGCTAAGGTGTATGTAAACTTTCGACTTCAACTGTATATAATTAATACATTTGTGTTGGCTGTGGGCTTTTTTTTTTTTTTTAACACACTGTATGGTTAAAATGCAACTTTTTGAGCAGGCCCTCCAACAATTAAACAATGCTGCTTTTAAGAACATCAGTGCTGGTCCACAAAGGTTTTTTAATTTTTTAATTTGAAATAATCCTAAATTATGCCAGGCCTTGTGAGAGCTGTATTTTAATGAAATATTTAGTTCAGTCATCAGACGTTTACTAATTGGATTTCTTTTTGAAGTCAAAATAACCGGGGATGATCATGAATAAATAAAGTGAAATAAATCCTGATACACTCCTCCTGGAGAGGATTTTCCACTGACTTAAATTTGGTCCATTTGAGGGATTTCAGGCATTTCTGATTTCTAAAATTCCCTTTTCCCAATTGCTAAATTAAAAGGAAATTCTGCCTCTATTTTTCCTCACTTTTTTGAGAGCACCATGCCATCCTTTCTGTTCCAAGTATCATCCACTTGATGGTCTGCCTGAAAATCGCATGCAGAAATAATAAATTTGTACTTTGGCACAGTGTGAGCACACGCTGTTATGCAGCAACGTGGCAAAACCTTTATTTGCACTGGTTTTGCATTTTTCGCGAAAACGGTCCAGCCGCCTGAAGGGTATTAAGAGAACTGCTGCCATTCAGGCCAACATTCCAGATTGATTTTAATATTTTATACTGCCTACTTCATTATATATGACGATTATAATTATTGTAGGTTACTAACAATGGTAGGCAACATCTGAGAATTTCAACGGTGCAATTCTGTCCTTTAAAGACAGCGACTGCCTTTAAGTGAAGGTCTGATGAAATCGGGAATAGAAGATAAAACACAGAGAAAATGATCTGCATGTAGTATCTCTCATAAATTGTGCTTAAGGTACAGCTTTAACAGAATACACAGAACCGCCTGGAATGAAGCGATATGACCTTTGCATTTATTTCCAGCGAACAGCTGAGGGCTGCTCATAAGACTGCCTTCAACACAGATCATTTCCGCATTTATTTATTCTTTAATTCTTTATTTAACTTTCTTTTAAAAATACATGTTGCACAGTAACCACAAAGGTCAATTTGATATGCATTCTCTGAGAATGTCCACAGAATACCACAGGAATTTTTTAAGAAGTAAAAATATATATTTTTTAAAGTACAACAGTGACGCACACTTCAAAACACATCTACCATTTTCAATACTTGTACACTTGCACGTGTATTTTTGTCACTGTGGAATATTTTGAAGAACTTTGTGTATAGGCATTAGTGTGCAGTTTGGCCCACTCTATCTTTCATTGATGACATTTAACTTCATGCCCCCGCAGTATTCAACTGTGACTGAGCGCAACAATCTTCTCCAGCATTCTTTCCCTTGCAAGTACAACAGTACAGTCCAGAAAATTACAATAGGCACAACCCGCGCCTTTCCAAAAAAGATTTATTAAGATAGTACTGCACTCATGAGTCATGACGATGGTGGTGGAGGAGCTT
>CM056395.1:17889722-17972545 GCA_029718625.1 Synaphobranchus kaupii
ATGACGATGGTTGGTGGAGGAGCTTCTTTTCTTTTGTCTACACTATTTAAGGGGAGGATGGTTACAGCCTATTGGATCTCTTATGATTGGATCTCATATAAGTTAGTGCTGCTTGAGTGCATTAATGGCACTTCTACCAGCCAGCAGCTGTACTGCCCTGGAGCCTGAATGGCGGAAGCTACGCAGGTGTGGGCATGGTTACTTCCTCGATGGGAAACCTCCTGGGAAAACTAAGTTGCTGTTGAAAGTCGTTGGGCTAGTAGCGGCGATCTTCTCTCAAACAAAGCCCCAATGCCCCAGTGCAGCGATGGGGACACTGTGCTGTAGGAAACACTGTCATTTGGATGACAAACAAGTACGGGTTTCCCTCCTTGTCATCATCTCCCCCTTTCCGCCTGAGCTGATACTTAATGAGTGTTCTGGTACAAAATGGCTGCTGTTCATCACCCCGGAATACAGTTCTAATAATGTTCCTTTTTTGACCATTTAGTCAATCAAAACTACTCTTTAACACGCTGCATTTATAAATTATCCTCATGGTAACAGCTCATAGTTTGGAGCAACACATTGATAACCATTTCCAATGTATAATGAAGCTATTCAGTTACTTTAATGGAATTGTTTATTTTTTATTCCATATCCTTGTCTGGAACCTACCAGGAAGGCATCTGGGAGCCAGTGGCCCATATTTCAGTGACCACATTAAAGTGAACGGATGTATTCAGAAACTAAGCCGATATTTGTTTCTGTTCCCCAGTTTCTTTTCAGTGGAATTGTATTTGTTGAGGGCAGTCAACCAGTGACCAGATAGAGAGCAATGTATTTCCCCCCCTATAATCTTTAAATGTTATTAAAATGATAAATGGCCATGGTTTACACTTTTCTGGTGATATCATTAATTTGTGACAAAAACAGAATTGTTCTGAGGGCAGGAGGTATGCCGTGTTCATTTGGTGGCTCAAAAGAACACACATTGCATTTTACGTTTCTCCAACAGACCGGGCCTGAGAGAGTCCGTCAGTATCAATGAGCGCCGTGCTGAGCTTAATACACCCGGACGACAAATACCTCTCATCCTTTCAGCTGGAGCTATCTTGTCCGTGCTTTCCCTGAGAACTGCCGGAGTCTATCTGGCTGTCTGAAAATTATTAAGGGGCCTGTTCCCAGAGTGTGCTGATGGGTGTCTGTGGGACTGGCTCTCTCCGCTGCGTGATTGGCACCCAGATTGTTTCAGCAGCGTGGCGGATTTGTTTGAATAAAATAAGATTTGCGCCGGCCGCGGGAGATCGGATTCCAGCGCTGCACCTTGGAGGCGGACAATCTCCGTCTCGTTCGCTCAAAGCGCTGTTCCCGCCGATTCTTTTTTACTCTCCCCCGTCTTTCTTCGTCATGCTAGCTGCGGGTCGACGACAGCGGCGTGTCCATGTTGGCGAGACAGTACACTTGTCACCGAAAAAAAGTGAGGTTTGATGATTTTTTATTTTCTCTCGCTTAGCTTCAGTGGAAATTGAAATTGCACGGCAAAATGTCCAGTTTTTAAAAACAACTCTGATTTAGCACATTTAACTTGAACAGACTACATTCTGTTTGAATAGCTAACGGCAGTGCCAGGGCTGGGAGAGTGACACCTGATTGGCTGTCGGGGGAGAGAGAAGAAGCGTTTCAGTTGGCTGGGTTTTCCCTGACTCCGTCCGGACCTGCGGCCCGCCTGCACGAGCCGCACGTGAAACAAACTCCTCCGAAAAGCCACAGCTCCCCCGGTGGTACGCGGAGAGGACAGAAGTGGCAGATGGTAGCGTGTTCTATGCACAATGTGCATGCCTGTCTGCACACTCCCTGTAGACAGAGGACTGTTGCAGCAATACAGGCACCATTAAAGAAAGGAAGAAAGGAAGAACAGGGGCCAGTAGCTTTTAAGATAATAATAATAATAATAATAATAATAATAATAAGATGTAAGTGCAATAACTTGTAGCTGCAGCTATATTGTACCATCACGCTTCCCCACTGTACTGGCCGTTGGATGTGATTAGGGGGAGTGTTTGTGGCCATCCTCTGAAGCATTCGTACCCTAAGAGCTCACACTGACCAGTGGTCAAATTGTAAAATGTTAACAAGGGGGATGGTATTTGTTGGCCTGAGAGGTGTGTGTGTGTGTGTGTGTGTGTGTGTGTGTGTGTGTGTGTGTGTGTGTGTGTGTGTGTGTGTGTGTGTGTGTGTGGGGGGGGGGGGGGGGGGTGGGGGGGGGGTTCCAAAAACCACTCTCAAATGGTTAATTCAAATTTCTGAGAGTAAATCATTTCTTTATTCAACAATTCTTATTTTTTCCCCTCACTCTTGTAAGAATAATGTTATTTAGGTGCATTTTCTGTCCTTTGCCGATGCAATTCATGTTTTATGAATGGACTATTACTATTTTGTATCATTTACCATACATATTTCATGCCTGAAATACAGCATTCAATAAAACAGTACATCCCATTTTCTGAGCAAAAATAAGCTCTGAGAAAAAAGAACAATCTGTTAGCCCACTGACGGGTGATGCAGCTGTGCAACACGTCAATGGTAATTGACATCGCTTAAACTGACGCTTGAGTGAGCAAGGACGTTCCATTTGCCTAATGCCTGTTGCCTTGATTCCTCCATCCTCGTATCTCATCCTTGCATCTATTCCTCACATCCTCTGTTGGGTGGAGCTAAGGAGCGAGGAACGGACGCGAGGAAAGGACGCAAGGGGTCAAAATAAGCGACTGGAATGAACCCAGTGCGTTTCAATTTGCAGATTTGCGTATCTTAACAAGCTTTCAATGACAATTCGAGCCCTGGTCCCGACCCTCTTTTCAATCATGTCCATTGAATAGCAATACAGCCATTAATTTACAAAATACTCAATGCCATGAGATATAGCCAGTCCTAATAAATTAGGCCATTAGGCGAATAATAAAATGATCTGCGATTTTCAGAAAGGCAGCCGGTGACACAGAGAAAAAGGTCACATTTTACCATTACTGGAGCATTAAATGAAAAGGTTTTTTTTTTTTCCCCAACAGGTCACCATTTTGATTTTATTCTTTATGAACAATGACAAATGTCAACACCCCCCCCCCCCCACTCCCCAACCCACTCCATTTTGTCTGGTGAGCACTGGTGAGCACCTACCTCAAAAAACTGCAGGCATCTTACTCAAGGCTAACCAGGGGCTCTGCTTACACAGAATATATGCTGCTATGATACTAATACTAGTTGTGCAGACCATATTTTGCTGTGGGAATTCTGTAACCGGCAAACCCCCAAGCGGCTCTGGGAAGTGCATCTACAATCTACTGCATTTGATTGAGAGGAATTCATGAACACCCACCTATTTAGCCTGGGGGAGGAAAATAACTTAATGAACAGGGTCATATCTGAATAATGGAACATCCTTCTTAAGAGCCTCAGTAACACTTTACTGTGTCCGTCTCGCTGTGTAATTAATGTATGTAAATACAGTGTAATAAGCTTCTTTTTTTTTATAAGCGTATTGGGTAACACTTTACATTAAGTTGCACTTATACCTGTGCAGTTAAATTGTAACCAATGTGGTAACAAGAGGTTATTACTGAGTAACTCCAATGTAGGTAACGTGGAAAAGCAGTTAGTGGTATATTTAATTACAATTGTGAAACAAGGCCGGCCCCTGTTACATCTCTCCTCCTAAAGTTAAATCATTCCATATCATTAAGACACATGGTGAAATTAACAGGCAAGGTTTATTTGTTGTGTATCATGAATATGTGGCCTATGAGTGTAAATAAAATATTTTAAAAAATATTTACATTTGTAATTATGAATACCGCTAACTGTTGTTCCATGTTACCGATGTTGGAGTTACTCAGCAATAACCTCTTGTTACCAAATTTGTTACGATTTAACTAGTGTTACCGCGTATTGTCTCACTGTACTCAAGGCTTTAAATTCAATTGTAATTACATATGTGTAACAAATAGTAAATTGCAACAAAGCTTGCACAGTATTATTGGAGATATTACAGTTTTTCTCAATTGCTTACACACTATTACCAGACTTATGAACTAAATATCCTAATGCATAATGCCATCTCCCAAAAGACACACCTATTGACCTGTTTACACACATGATTCAAATTAGTTGAACTTTTAGTGCAAAACTGTACACACAAATCCCCTTAATTATCATTGCCTGCACCTTTTGTTCATTCAGAAAGCACAAGCATTCGACATTGTTAACTCAGTCAGCAAAGTTTGAACCCAATTAGCACACAATTATCTGATTGAAAACACTATGAGACAAAATTGTTCACACACCAATCAGAACCTCCAATGCATAAAAGGGCCCTGGGTTAGTTCATTTAGTTTTAGAACAATGGATCCAGGAAGGCAAGGAAGAGGAAGAGGTCGAGGAGGAGGAGGATGAGGAGGAGGAGGAGGAAGAGGGAGGCGAAGACCGAGGAGACAAGTAGTGAGCGATGACATTCGTGCCACTCTTGTTGACCATGTCCTTGTGCATGGCCTGTCAATGAGGGAGCCATCACAACTACAGCAGCCACGCTACGTTGTCATTTGGGACAACGGAAGTTTCCATCGGGCTGCTCTAGTTCGTGACTGGTTCACCAATAACCCCAGGTTCAGCAATATCTTTCTACCAGCATATTCCCTCTTCCTCAACCCCATAGAGGAGTTTTTTTCGGCATGGCGGTGGAAGGTGTATGACAGAGGCCCCTACATTCGTGCTCACCTTCTCCAGGCCATGGAGGAGGCATGTTTAGACATAACAGTAGATGCATGCCAGGGGTGGATTAGGCATGCGAGCCGTTTTCCCCCCCCGCTGCCTGGCAAGGGCCAATATAGCATGTGATGTAGATGAGGTTCTCTGGCCTGACCCAGACCAGAGACGCGATGCAGTGGCAGTAGCAGAGTAAAATATTTTCTGTATTTGCCAGTAATCCACGGTGGGGATGCTGTGGTAAATTATTTTCTATTACAGTATTTTTTATGTTTTATATATTTTTACGTAAATATTTTTTTCTTAATTTTTTTTTACTGTGTTTACAGTACCCTTTTCATCCCTTAACATTGTATTGATTGGAAGTTGTACTGTAGAATACATTATGAATAAAAAAAGTAAACATTTTTGTCTATTGTGTTTATCATGTAAAGAGGTTTTGTGGGGGAGAACCAGAAGCAACATTATTCATCTTAGGTTTTTGTGGCAGTGTTATGAATTGATCTCCGCAGTGTCTAAGACTATGTTGTAGTGTGTGTGTGTGTGTGTGTGTGTGTTTTTCTGGACTATTGTGTGATGTGTGAAGGCAAAGTTTGGTTTTTCAGCAAGAGTAAATGGTTTTGAGTGGAGAGTTAGGTTTTGACCTGGAAGTTTGACGTTTGGGGAGTTGAGTGTGCAGTTTTGGATTCGTGTTTAGAGTTTTGAGAAATTGAGCTTAGTTTCGAGAAATGTGTCTAAGCAATCGAGAAAAACTGTAACTGGTAGCCAGCTGTATTTTCAGATTGTTGATGCAAGGTGAAACGGACCAGTTTGGTGCCATGAGTTTGGGGTGCTCTTTTGTTTGATGTCACCATTTTGATTCAGTTGATGCAATCTTCATTTTGGATTGATTTGAGACTATGAATAAATACATGAATAAAGTAAAAATGTAATTTAGTAACCCCCCCCCCCCCCCCCCCCACCCCAATTACTTAATCTCAAGCTCAGGTGGTGGCAGTGGGGTTGATTCTTCTAAAATGAGAAGAACAAGAGCTAATTACAATACTTTAAAAGCCTCTTTACAACAATCAAGTGACGAATTATAAGCGTTGATTTGCACACCAGGCAAGAGTGGTGATATTACCTGTCACTTGCACATATCATTACGATAATGATGCATGATAATGATGGAACAGAGACCATTTATTTTCTCCAGATCTAAATGTCGCCCTCACATCCTAAGATCACCCGTTGGCATGTAATTGCTCTCATGTCAACGGAGGATGTCTGCATATATTCTTATATGCGTGTATTCTTATTGTATAATCCCAGACTGTGTGTGTGCAGGCATAATTTATCAGGCTTCATCAAAGCTGATGCAGAGAGCAAATATGTACAGGGACATTAATCCACATATCACTTTCCAATTCACACTAAATCTTTAGTCAAGCATATAACACTCTAAAGTGGAGGCAGTCACTCTAAAACACATACACAAGCTTGGTCTCCCATAGAATGCTATATCATTTCTGCAGGAATACAGCAATCTGTGCAATTAACAAGGCATCTCACTCTCACTCTCTCTCACACACACACACACACACACTCACACGTGCGCACACACATACACACATGCACACACACACACACACACACACACACACCTACGCACACGGAAACACACATGCACACACACACACACACACACACGCACTCGCGTGTGCGCACACACATACACACACATGCACGCGCACACACACACACACACACACACACACACACCTACGCACACGGAAACACACATGCACACACACACACACATACACACTCGCGTGTGCGCACACACATACACACACATGCACGCACACACACATACACACACACACACCTACGCACACACACTCGCGCTCACACACGCAAACACACTGAATGCTTGGTTGTAGTTGTTACCAGACAGACAGGCTGTTTTTCTGTATTCCGCTCCAGCAGTACCTTTCGATTTACAAGGTAGAAAGTTTAGACAAACCACCTGCTGTGCATCAGCTACCTTCGAAACTTCCACTACATTATAATGTTATGCATCCTGTTGAGTAGCTCTTCGGTGAAAGAGGTTACATTCAGTGTGATTCAACTTTTCTGAAAGTAATTACATCCTGCCCCCTTCCTCACCCCTTAGCCTACCTTTTAGAAGGCCTGGCAGGTAGCATGACTTGTGACAGGTCCCTCTCTGCATGGCTCACTGGCTCCTGAAGGACTAAGGGCTTCTTTCGCCTTTGGCTGCCTTTGCTGCTACTGTGCTTTTGTGTGCCTCCATTTTCCTAGCAACCCCCCATGCGTGAGACTGACGCTTTGGTTAGGGCCATGAAACACTGCGACTGCCTAACTCTCTCTCTCACACACACACACATGCACACATAGACACAATCATGTGCACTGCCATACATACACAAAAACGCACATGCACCCACCTGCACACACTCTCACACACACATGCACAAATGCACCTACACGCAAACACCCAAACACACACTCACACACACACACACCTTGTCGGGTCCTGTCCGTGCATTGCCTTACAGGTGCACAACCGCTGGTCTCCTGCAGTTAGACTAATTTAATGTGTGGCAGGTTGGTCTGGGAACTGAGCTTTCAGCCGAAGGTTCAGATCCCAAGACGTGGCCACTTCCATTGTACGCTTGAGCAAGGTACTTAGCCTGGCCTTCAGTGCTAAACGTATATCTTCATGAGCGCTGATTGTGATTGAAATGTAACTTACGCACATGCGCGCTTCGGTAAGTGTGTCTACTGGGCTCATAAATAATTTAACATAATATTGAAGTGGATTAGTGTCCTTCTGTTTGTGTCTCTCTCCATGGGGTTTCAGTCCAGCTTTCAGTCAAACACTACTGATAGCTTCTTCCTGGGTTTAGTTTTAGGCCAGTAGCCATCGTGCGTGGTTAATGTCATAAACCACGTCAAATGAAACATTGCTTTCTTTGTTTCCGTCTTGCTCGGCGAAGAAGTAAAATGCAAAGAAAGCATAATATGAAATGTTTTAAAGTCTAAATGACACTTTAATTATTCAGAAGCCATAATTGACTCGAGAGAATTTTGCTGTATCCTCACAAAAGGAGCCATTCATAATTTATATCATCCAGGGCGGTGAATTATACAGAACGTCTCTCAAACGTACAAGGGACCGCTTTTCATTTTTTTGTTTTGGAATGAATACATTTCCCTGCTTGTTTTATTGTTCTTTTATTAAAAGGAAGATTCGCAAAATATGTTGATTATGAATCGCTTGCCCTTTCATTGCCAAGGGGCCCGCAAAAGTATTGCTTTCACACAAATCCTCCACTTTGCCTCAGTAAGAATGGAAAAACCATGGTGCTTGTTGATTCTTTATGCAAACTGATAGGGGGTTGACACAGTGGGGGGTGGGGGGGTGTCTGCCTGTTATTAAACTTTCCAAACATATTTCTTGACAACAAAAAAGTAATATTCATTTCTGCAAATCTGATATTATTTAGCACATGCTGCAGGAGAATTGCAAGATTATTAGATTATCAGCTGATGCTGTAACCTGGTATGGTACTGAAATGACTTTATAGCATGGAGAAAATAAACTGCTCCAGTGCGGGCAGATAGCTTAAAGTAAAAGGCACTTTAATGCACAAATGAAACCTTCATCTTCAATGGACGCTTGCAATCACAAGATACTTGTGATTTCTGGTATTTTATTAGGAGGTCAGTTTAAAAATTATGAGGTGGTGATGTTTATGATATGCCGATGGCAGCTTGACAATACAAACACTTAATCCTTTCTCAGGGGGTCTAAACGGAAAACAAAATGGTGGAAATAGTTGGAAAATGGGTGCGTCCCAATAATCGAAAAATGCACCCTCCCTTCCTCCACTACCACCTCCTCTACTCCGTGGCCCGGAAACTGATCTTTGTGTTTTAATATAATGTTGCTGATTACATCTTAATTACGTATTAATGGTTACATATTAATGAATGTCTAGACGCAAACCGCAATGTCAGGTACATTGTGCACTGTACGTGCAAATACTTGTACTCGAAATGTTCAGGCAGTTTTGCATACTTCCGGGTAGGAGAGGAGTGGTAGTGGGGGAGTGGAGGAAGGGAGGTGGGGAGTGAAGAATATTGGGATGCACCCAATGTTTTTTGTTCCACTGATTTCCCACAAGTCCATGCTCTTCCTGAGCCCACACTGCCAACCCACTTCTATAGCCTCAGGAAGCAAGGCCGCAATAAAAAAAGGCGCTTGAAAATAATAATCAATAAATCAGTAAATCAAAAACACTGAAATTACAGTTTTTCTCAATTGTTTACACACTAAAATTGGTGTTATGACCCTTTTAATAAAGCATTAATGTGCCAAAAGAAAGACAATCTTTTCAAAAATATAAGTAAATATATATATTTCACTTGTTTTAACACAAATTTAACACATTTTAACAACTTTAACACTTTTTGAATACAATTCACACAATTCTCTTGTTTGAGGCACAATTTTCAAAAGGTATATCTCTTGTTTTCACATGAAAAACACAACCATTAAAAACTATAAACTCCAATTATAAATTAACACACCCATTCTTCACAGGTAAAACATGAGTTGATTTAATTATCCAATCAGCAATCAGAGCTTTAGCACAAATAAAAGGGCAAAATGTGAGCTCTCCTGTATGTGGAGAACAATGGCTGATGAACATTTAGAAATTAGAATAAGTAGATCTGCTCTATTGTTATTTACTGTAACATATCAAAACACAGTGATTCTTGTACTGCAGAGTACCTCATTTATACTACTACACGGGGACCACAGTACGAACAGCATAGTGTGCACAAGCTAAGCTGGCAGTATCCCTTGCGTGCGTACCGAAGCCACTCCTACATGGAGCAAATACGAGAAAGCCTGTCCCCTCTGCAGCTGAGCATAGCTGAGCACGGTCTTAGCATCTTACCAGCCTTATAGAGGACCTGAAACACACATGTACACAGAAACACACACACACACACACACACACACACACACACACACACACACACACACACACACACACAAGATAGACCAGAGCAGCTGACACGTGTTGTCATATGGGACAATGTGAGTTTCCACCGTGATGCTCTGTTTCGAAGTCGGTTCAATGAAACCATTGCTTTTTTATTTCTCAGTCACAAAAGACACTTCTCCCACTGCTTGGCCAGAGAAATATAATGCATGATGTACATGAGAATATGTGGCCTGATCAAGAGCAGAGACCAGAATAATTTATTTTTGGTTTTACTTTTACATTTTTTGTTTACTCCCAGGGATCAACTTGATCTTCATCATCACCTTCTTAGCACAGCAGAAGTCTTCTCTTGCAAATGTGTTAACACTTTTTCATTGGTTTCACACATTTTTCACACCCTTTTTCAAAACAGTTAACACAGATCTCATAGAAAGACCCAAAACTTTATTGGATTAACTGTGTTAAACAAAAAGAAAACATCTATTCGCAGGTGATAGAAATTACTTGCATAATTATGAATTTCTAATGCACCTGTGTGAAACTCCTTTGCACAACTCTTCAATCAGCAATCAGTCCTTATACATCTATAACAGATGCCACCTCTGTGTTGCTATTTGCAAGCATGGATCGAAGAGGCCAAAGGCACATAGAGAGGGTAAGAGGCAGAGGCCATGGCAGAGGGGCCAGAGGAAGAGGAGTTTGCATACGTGGTGGAGGAGCCGCAGCAAGAGGAGAAAATACAGCTCAAGTTTCAAATGAAATTCAGGCAACAATTATTGACCATGTCATCATTCATGGCTTGTCAAAGGCTGGACAAAGGGTCCAGTGGCACTGTGGCATCTATTGTCAGACTTTTTCGGAATGAGAATAGGTAAGTCACAATGTTACTGCATACCACTGTATTTCAGCTTTACTGTATTGCCCTGTTGGCGGAACTGTGTCTACAGTAATGCAGTTGTTTCATCAATCCCATTTATGTGACTGTCATAATGTCAATTTTGACATGCTGTTTGCACTTGCTTTGCAGAATCCAAAGAGTACCACACACTGGTGGCAGAGGAAAGATCTTTAGTGCTGAACAGGAGGCTGCCATTGTAGATATGGTCGTGGTAAACAATGCGATCAGACTGCGTGAAATCCAGGCAGCAGTATTTGCAGATCAGGGAGCATTTAGAAATGTCAACAGTGTGAGTTTGGCTACTATTGATCGAGTCCTTACACGAAACCATGTCGGAATGAAGCAGCTGTACAGAGTTCCATTCCAAAAAGACATTGTGAAGGAGGCAAGACTCCAGTATGTGCAGGTAAGGATTTGTTATTGTAATGCCTTGTCATACCATACATTTAGATGCAACTGGAATAATTTGCTTTCTGAATTTGCTTTTTTCTTAGAGAATAATGGAGCTTGAAGCCGAAGGGGCACATCACATATTCATTTATGTGGATGAAGCCGGCTTCAACCTCTCAAAAGTGAGGAGACGCGGGAGGAACATCATTGGGCAGAGGGCCACTGTTACAGTGCCAGGTCAGAGGGGCGCCAATATCACCATGTGTGCTGCCATCTCCAATGATGGTGTCCTTTGCCACATACCAACTATCAGCCCATACAATACAGAACGCCTCATCACATTTATTAATTAATTTTTTACATTTTGTTTCTGATTTTTTTCAAATTTTTCTCCCAATTTAGTAGCCAATTGAACCCTATTCTAATTCAATTCCGCTCGTGTAGCAACCGCTAGAGAACCACCGCTATACAACCACCGCTATACAACCCTCTCAGCCTGTAGTAGGAAGGAGGGCGTCACGTCCTCTACAGGGCGTGACTCCTCGAGCTCCTGACCGTGATTCCAACTCGCCCAGGGCCTTTCTGTGCACAGCAATTATCTCCAAGCCCCTCCCCCCACCCGGAAGCAGCCGCCTATTGCCGCTCCCACAGGGCGCCGGCCATGCTCGGATCTGGCAGGACCGGGGCGCGAACCCCGACCCTGCACCGACTGAAAGTTGTACCGCCGCGGCAGCCCTCATCACACTTCTTGATGCACTGAATGAAAGACTGGTTCCACCTGAAGAGAGAGGGCTGTTGAGGCCAAGGCATGACTCTGTATGTCATCATTTGGGACAAGGTTGCCTTCCACCGCTCTCGCCTTGTGAATGATTGGTTTGCAGCACAGCCCCGTATGATGATACAATTCCTCCCTGCATACTGTTCTGAACCCAATTGAGGAATTCTTCTCTGCTTGGAGATGGAAGGTATATGATCACCGGCCATGTGACCAGATGTCCCTCCTGGAGACAATGAATGCTGGTTGCCTGGCAATAGGTGCAGAGGACTGCCAGGGATGGATACGCCATGCAAGGAGGTTTTTCCCTTGGTGCATTGCAAGGGAAAACATCCAATGCGATGTTGATGAGAACCTGTGGCCTAATCGTCAGGAACGGATGGACTAAATGTGAAGTTCAGAGTATTTCAACTCTTTATTTTTTTTTTGGGATATTTCCACCCATAAGTTTCCTTTGGTTGCTTTTATGTTTATTTTATTTTTATTTACAGCATTCAGCATTTCTGAGTTTGAAAACTATGAAAACAAGACTAGGTCAAAACCTAGTAAGGCTGGACCGTGTATGAAACGTTAGGGGGTAGAATGACATGGAAAAATCTGATGCAGTACAATAAAAAAAATTGTTTCTGAGTATTTCTGAATTTGGCTGAAATTCTTTATTGGTTCTTTGGTGAAGAAAGAATGCAGGACAAAAGCTGTACCATAATGAACGTCTGAATTTGTCTAGTCTGTAGGCCTTACTTTTTTTTTTACAGTATTTCAAAAGTGCAGGTGCAGAGTGCAGCAGGGTTTGTTATCTCTAGTAAAATCATCTTTGGAGAAAAGAATGCAATTCATGCTGTGATATGCCTGCTTGCCTTTTTTGGCACATACTACGACTATGTAAAGTATCAATAAATGGCACAGGCATATAGCACAAATTAAGGTTGAACCGGTTCATATTGATAGCTGTATTTTGTTGTCCATTGTGTAATGATTGATTGAAAGAATATATTAATTTGACCACAAGTTGTGTTGTTTGATGGAAATATTTGCTTTTGTTGCATGTTTTTAATGTTTTGTGAGTGTTAGAGCATTTTGCGAACAAAATGTGTCATTTTGGCCAGCGACTTTCAGTTTAGGCCTGTGTGTGAACTGTTTTGAAAATGTAACTTCTGAATGGACCGATGTGTTCAAGCAAATGAGAAACTGTAATACCTGCAACATACAAGTTAAATTGGTTACAGTGTTTAAGGGTCTTTACTTATTTCCCTAACTGGACACCTAGCTCACATTTTTTCTTGTTTGTTTTTATTTTACATTATCACTTACATTTTTGTAATTTTTGGAAAAATAAAATATAACAAAAACCATCTCACTTTTTTTTTTTTTTTTTGTATATTTTAGTTGGCCAGAACATTCAAACAATACTGATACCTAACTAATAAATGGTAATAGTGTCTTTCATTTTTTTACACCAGTGTGTAATTGGAATTTATAATTAGCATCCATTTGTTGACTAGTGTTTATTATTTAGTGGAAAAATGTAATTTGGGGGTGACAGTGCATGGTTTTTAACATAGTATTTGATTTTGACAAGAGATATATGAAGTTTTGCAGAAAGCGTTGACGAGTGGGTTTTCTGTTTATAGTTTTGAGAAATCCAAACACTTGAGAAACTGTAATATAATGGTAATAGTGTCTTTCATTTTTTACAACAGTGTGTAATTGTCATTTATAATATCAGAGGTAAGGGCTGGAGGAATATTTCTAGAGGGAGTGAAAATTACAGGAATGGACAAAAGTGGATGTGGGCGAAGGCAAATCCGACGAGCCGGTTTTAGAACCTGCATGTGGTCCCTGATTAAGCCACGCGGGATAAAAACGGGGTGGGAATTCAAAGGATCGCCGCTGTGATTCTTGTATGAGGCAGAGAAAGCTCTTGGCCTACCTTTTGTGTTTCACAGTTATAGACCTCATATGAAACTTCCTTAAGGCATGCCGCGTTTCATAAATCTACTTCTCAAAAGTCATAAGTTCACGGCTGTCATTGTCCTGGCTCTGGCTCAGAACTATAAAAAAAAACGAAGCGTGACATTTTCGATTTGGAATGCACCCTTTATTTCACATTATTTTAAACATGGATTCACTGATATGGGCCAGCATATGAATCAATTAAACTTCACTCCATTTGCAGTTTTCAACTTTATTTTTTTTGGCAGCTGTGTGATGTAATCACGCCGCAGAGGTAATGAAGGGTACGACCAGACTTCTAACAGCAGATCTGAAAGGGACTGAAAGAGCTATTGACGATCGGCGTTCGAGTGTGCATTTTCAAATATTTGCCTCTGCTGGAGTTTTTGGATAGACGTTGGACACAACGATGTTGGATAGACGGCAAAGCTGTTTCGAGTCTTTGAGTCAAAGGCACTGGCTTGAGAAGGCATTTCGCTCCACTTGTTCTTGCTGGTCTTAAAGTCTCAAGCCTCACTTATGTCTTGTTCATGACATTTGTTGGTCCCTCGGTTTGTAAAGTTTAGTAGCCTACAATAAACTGTGGGAGTGCTGGTGAGGTAAGGCCAGGATACTGCGCTGGCATACTCAGCCAATCAGGAGTCACTGAGGCTGCTTGCTCCCCTTAACCTGGGCAAGTTTACTTATAAGAATGTACTAAGTCATAATTATGAGAATAGGCCTTCATTATTTACATACAAACTCAGAAGTGCACACAGGCAGGTTAATCATCCTCTTTGAGGTCAGTGTTGTTGTCTTGTTTTTAAGACATTAGAAAAAAGTAAACATAACCATATTCAAAGCGGAGCTCATGACAACATCTCAAGATATTTCTCTGCTTATTGCTTTAACACATTTGTAAACATGGTGTTACCTCTATGAATATCGCAGCTGTCGTTTCTAACACATATCATGAAATATGCAACCGTGGAAAAATAGCTATATGTTCAATAAAAGCCATTTGGTCCATTGCTTTGTGGGTATTTATGTGGTAATTTGTCACCATATTAGGGAAACAACTCATAGAGAGAAAAAGAGGACTCCCATTTATACGTATACACACCTGAATATGCTTTCTCATATTAAATTTGTAAAATTCATCAAAGATTTATTACAAATATGCACCGTTCAAGAAATGAGACTGGTATTTCTGTATGTACAGTAAAATAAAGGATGTGATAGTTATTTTTTATACATTTGTCAGAAATCTCTATACAGGGGTATAATATCTTTGCTATGCATTACGACACAGTTGCACGATATATTTAAAGATGGCAATATCAGACAACTTAATTGAGGTTATAAATATCACCTTGCAATTCACAGAGAAGAACCAGGTTTCTTGTCTCCACCAATTCTTCCATTGTACAATACATGGAATGAATGGCTCCAAAGGTTGAAAGAGTTTTAAAGAAACCCTAATTACTACTTGCTTTCGAGGTTAATAAGAATATCTGCACCTTATTTGTTGGCAGCCATGATGGTAGATTTAATTGAACAGAACGAAGCTTGCTTCAAACGCAAAGTCACATGACCCAGTCACAAGTTCCCTCAGCCCCAGCGCAAGCATACCTATGAATCAGAAGATGATAACGCATAAATCACATGGCAGGGAACTATCAGAGCACCTTGCACATCTACACGATCAACTATCATAGGGGTTGAGCCCTGTCCTGCTCTGGGTGTCCTCATTTGGGGTAATGAGGGAGGGAGTAAAACAGGAATAGGGTAGAATAAGGAGGGAATACGGAAGTAATAAAGGTGCGATGAGGGTGAATAAAGAGGTAGTAATGGAGGGATAAGGTATGGTACACAGCAAAACGTCCAGTGTTAATTCAACTCCAACAGTGTTGATTCAACTCTAGCAGTGTACATATGAGCCTACTCTGGCCAGATCAGGCTCATATGTACACTGTTAGTGTAACGTTCCGTTCCCGTCCTGTCCGTTTTCCATGTTTTCCTTGTTTCCTTCCGTGTCATGTTGGATCCCTTGTCCGTGTTTCCCTCCTGGCTGTGGACTGGGCGTCTCCCTCGGGTACTTTTGGTTTCATTTTCCACTTTAGCTTCCGCCTATCACTCGCCCCTCTCGTTACTCACATTCCTCACTGCTGTGCTTCGGCAATCACTCCTGATTTAACATCACACCTGTTTCTCGTTTTCTCCTTCACTTCCTGCACCATTTAAACCCCTGGCTGGCTGCTATTCAGCGCCAGTTCGTTGACTAACCTACCGTGTTTGTTTCGTATCCCGTTTCTGGTCCAGTGTTTGTGAGCCTGCTGGTTCATACCTGTTCGCCTGGTTTCCTGACTGGTAGCTATCTCTGCTAATCTTTCGCTGCTGCATGCATTTACCTGTTTCCCTTCAAAACCTCCAGACGCCGCAGTTCCAGTCTTCCCGCAGCTGTGTTTGTCCTCCCCGTGTTACGTACCTCCCGTACTCGTGTTGCGGTACCAGGACCTCTGCATGCCAGCCGGCTTACGCCAGTATTGCCCGAGCTACGCCGCACCTTCCAACTCGGCGGTGCATTCACCAGCTACAGTCCTGTCACAACACCCTGCCTTTAACCTCTGCTTTCTGCCCGGTTACTCAAGCTACCCGGTCCAGTTTCCAGTCCTGTTCCAGCCCAGTTCCGATCCAGTTTCCAGTCCAGCTCCAGTCCAGTTTCCAGTCCAGTTCCAGTCCAGTTCCGGTGTTTTAGACACCTCCGTTCAAGTCCAGTTCCGGCTTGGAACAAGTTCCGTGCCGTCCCCTGTGTTCCTGAGTGGAC
Organism: Synaphobranchus kaupii; assembly: GCA_029718625.1. NCBI lineage: Eukaryota > Metazoa > Chordata > Actinopteri > Anguilliformes > Synaphobranchidae > Synaphobranchus > Synaphobranchus kaupii. The sequence continues at coordinate 17,906,306 of CM056395.1, forward strand.
CTCCCGGTCCAGCTTCCAGTCCAGTTCCAGTCCAGTTCCGGTGTTTTAGACACCTCCGTTCAAGTCCAGTTCCGGCTTGGAACAAGTTCCGTGCCGTCCCCTGTGTTCCTGAGTGGACCTTCCGGTCCAGTTTCCAGTCCAGTTCCAGTCCAGGTCCGGTGTTCCATACACCTCCGTTCAAGTCCAGTTCCGGCTTGGAACAAGTTCCGTGCCGTTCCCGTTTCCTGAGTGGACCTTCCGGTCCAGTTTCCAGTCCAGTTCCGATCCAGTTTCCAGTCCAGTTCCAGTCCAGTTCCAGTCCAGTTCCGGTGTTTTAGACACCTCCGTTCAAGTCCAGTTCCGGCTTGGAACAGTTCCGTGTTTCTTCAAGTCCAGCTCCGGCTTGGAGCAGTCCTCAGTTGGACGCTATCCTGTGTTAACTAACTAACCTGTTTTGCTCCCGTGTACAGCTTTGGGACCACCCCAACGCTTAATAAAGTTCCACTTTCTGTAATCTGTCTCCTGGTCGTTGCACTTGGGTTCGTCCCGTATCAGGATCGTAACAGAACGAACTGGCCAACAATATGGACCCAGCCGATCTGGAACAGATTCGCCACGCCTTCTCCTGCCAAACTGCGATCAGCGACCAACAGGGTCGCCGTCTGGATGATGTGCTGGAAGTAGTTAGGGGCATCACGGAGCAAGTATCCCAACTTTCGCTCCACCAACCGCTACTACGGATTCCAGCCAACCCTACTCCTTCCTCTCCCGAACCCCATCCGGAGGCACCGGCTCCCACTTCCAGCCGTGAGCCCCGTGTACAACACCCCGAGTTATATCGCGGGGGGTTGGGGAGATGTCGTGAATTTCTACTTAAATGTGACATAGTGTTTCGGATGCAGCCCTCCTCCTTCGCCTCTGACTCCAGCAAGATCGCGTTCATTATGAGCAGCCTGGGAGGGAGCGCCCTGGAGTGGGCTACATCCATCTGGGACAGCCAGGCTCCGTTATGCAGCAACTTCGCAGCCTTTACGGCAGAGATGCGACGTGTGTTTGAACACCCGACCTGTGGACGTGACGCTACCCAGCGTCTGCTTCAAGTTCGCCAAGGCAACCGCAGTGTCGCAGAAATGGCCATTCAGTTTCGTACCCTCGCCGCGGAGTCAGGATGGAATGACGCCTCCCTCCAGGGGGCTTTCCGCCAAGCTCTCAGCGAGGAACTCAAGGACCAGCTTGCCACTCGGGAGGAATCCAACTCCCTTAATAGCCTCATCAGCCTCGCTATAGCCATCGATAATCGTCTCCGCATCCGGGCCCGGGAGCGGGGAGGAAGTTCCGGGCGTCATTCGCCCTCCGTCGTCTCTAATGTTCATTCACACTCCTTCACTGGATCTCGGGCGCCTACGGGCGGGTCCGAGGAAGAGCCCATGCAACTGGGCAGAGTTGCGGTCAATCCCGAGGAGCGTCAGCGCCGTCAGCGCACCAGATCCTGTTTCTATTGCGGCAAGCCTGGCCATCAGATCGCCTCCTGTCCCATTCGCCCAAAAGAAGGGGCTCGCCAGTAAGACTGGGCGTACTGACGAGCCCCATCGTCCCCAACCATGCTGCCCAGGACCGCCTCATGTTCAAGGCTACTCTCCTTTGGAGGGACAAGACCCTATCTTCTTCGGCCCTAATTGACTCCGGAGCTGACGCCAGCTTCATGGATATCACCTTCGCCAGGAGGGCCGGCATTCCCACGGAACGTCTCACTTCACCCATTTCAGCTCTAGCTCTGGACGGTAGGAGTTTGGGGTTAGTTACCCACTCCACCGTTCCTATCCAATTAGTTCTATCTGGCAATCATCGGGAGTCCATTCAGCTATTACTGATTAACTCCCAACAATCTGCTCTGGTTTTAGGTCAGACCTGGCTTCGCCTCCACAATCCCCATATTGACTGGAAAGCCGGTCGCATCCTGGCGTGGAGTGCCCACTGTCTAGCCAGCTGTCTCCGTTCTGCACTACCCCCTCCGGGGCCCAGTAAACCCTGTTCCATGCAACCTATACCGGATTTAACGAATGTTCCCAGCGAGTATCACGACCTCGCGCAAGTATTTTCTAAATCACGTGCTCTGTCCTTACCTCCTCACAGGCCGTATGACTGCGCCATTGACCTACTGGCTGGAGCTAAACTGCCATCGGGACGCCTCTACAGTCTGTCTGGACCGGAGAAACTAGCCATGGAGGAATACATCCACGACTCCCTCGCTTCGGGTATTATCCGTCCCTCTTCATCCCCAGTCGGTGCAGGGTTCTTCTTCGTTGGGAAGAAGGATGGCTCCCTGCGACCCTGCATCGACTACCGGGGCCTCAACCAGGTCACCATCCGTAACAAATACCCTCTTCCCCTCATTAACACCGCCTTTGAAGCCCTCTCTCCAGCTGTGACGTTCACCAAGCTCGACCTCCGGAATGCGTATCACTTGGTGCGTATCCGTGAGGGGGACGAGTGGAAGACTGCTTTTAATACCCCGTTGGGCCACTACGAATACCTGGTGGTCCCTTTCGGCCTTACTAACGCCCCAGCAGTCTTCCAGAGCATGGTGAACGACGTCCTGCGGGACCTCCTAGGGAGGAGCGTTTTTGTTTATATCGATGATATTTTAATTTTTTCTCAATCCCCGCAGGAGCATGTCCGTCACGTTCGAGAGGTTCTCCAGCGGCTGTTGGAGAATCAGCTATTTGTTAAGGCTGAGAAATGTTCCTTCCACGCTTCCACGGTCCCGTTCCTCGGCTTCATTATCGAGGAGGGCAGTATCCGGGCGGACCCTGTGAAAATCAAGGCGGTGACAGAATGGCCCCAACCCACCTCCCGCAAGCACCTTCAACAGTTCCTGGGGTTTGCAAATTTCTACCGCCGCTTTATTCGCAATTACAGTTCCATTGCTGCTCCCCTGACTAAACTCACTTCCGTTGCCCTGCCTTACTGTTGGAATTCCGATGCCCAGCGAGCTTTCGAGCTACTCAAGGCTCGGTTTTCCTCAGCACCTATCCTCCTTCACCCTGACACTTCTCGGCAGTTTGTCGTTGAGGTGGATGCCTCCGACACCGGCGTGGGGGCCATTCTGTCTCAACGGTCCGCCTCTGATAGCAAGCTCCATCCCTGCGCATTCTTCTCCCGGAGGCTGTCCTCCGCCGAGAGGAACTACGATGTCGGGGATCGGGAACTGCTGGCGATAAAACTGGCTCTTGAGGAGTGGCGCCACTGGCTGGAGGGGGCAGGTACCCCTTTTCTTGTTTTTACCGACCATCAAAACCTCATTTATTTAAGATCTGCCAAGAGGCTCAATTCTCGTCAGGCTAGATGGTCGTTATTTTTTGCACGCTTTAATTTCTCTGTTTCTTTCCGCCCTGGTTCCCGTAATATTAAAGCAGATGCCCTGTCCCGCATTTTTTCCCCTCCCTCCAGTCCTGCTGATCCGGAGCCCATTTTGCCGGCCTCCTGTGTGGTGGCTGCGGTCTCCTGGGAGATTGAGGGCATTGTGAAGGCCGCCCAGACTTCCCAACCGGACCCCCGCAATAACCCTAACTCCTGTCTTTTTGTCCCCGATTCCGTCCGCTCCCAGGTCCTCGAATGGGTTCACGCCTCGTGCCTGGCATGTCACCCAGGTGTCGCCAGAACTATCGCCCTCGTCAGGAGGAGTTTCTGGTGGCCTACCCTTAAAGGGGATACCCGTGCCTTCGTCCTGGCCTGCTCGGTGTGCGCCAGGAGCAAGGCTTCCCACCAGCCTCCCTCCGGTCTTCTCCTTTCCCTCCCCGTCCCTGGCCGTCCTTGGAGTCACATTGGTGTGGACTTCGTAACCGGTCTGCCGTTGTCAGAAGGTAACACCGTCATTCTGACAATAGTGGACCGGTTCTCCAAGGCGGTTCACTTTGTTCCCCTCCCCAAGCTCCCGTCCGCCCTTGAAACCGCTGAGCTCTTGGTGCTACACGTGGTCAGGCTGCACGGGATCCCCTCTGACATCGTGTCAGACCGTGGGCCCCAGTTCTCCTCCCGAGTTTGGAGGGCGTTCTGTGCAGCCCTGGGTGCCTCTCCTAGTCTTTCCTCGGGTTTTCATCCCCAGTCTAATGGTCAGGCAGAGAGGGCGAACCAGGACCTGGGGGCCGCCCTGCGGTGCGTTACAGTGCGCAATCCTGCCTCTTGGAGCCGTTTTCTCCCCTGGGTCGAGTACGCACATAACTCCCTTAAGAGTGCCTCTACTGGCCTATCCCCGTTTGAGTGTGCTTTAGGCTATCAACCCCCTCTTCTGTCGACCCAGGAGGCCGAGATAGCTGTCCCCTCTGTTAGGGCCCATGTCCTTCGTTGTAAAAACATTTGGAGACTCACACGCACCGCACTCCTTCACGCCAATTCCCGCTCCCAACGTCTGGCGGACCTTCACAGGACCGCAGCCCCACAGTATAGGGCCGGTCAGCAGGTCTGGCTCTCCACTGCAAACATCTCCCTTCCCTCTTCATCCAGAAAGCTTCAGCCCCGTTTTATTGGTCCCTTCCCCATCATTTGTCTAGTTAACCCGGTGTCTGTTAAACTTTCCCTCCCCGCCTCCCTCAAAGTTTACCCTGTGTTTCATGTGTCCCAGGTTAAGCCTGTCTCCTCCAGCCCCCTCAGTACCCCTACCATCCCGCCTCCTCCCGTCCGAGTTGTTGACAACGCCCCGGCCTACACGGTGAACCGTGTTATTGATATCCGCCGCAGGGGCCGGGGTTTCCAATACCTCGTCGACTGGGAGGGGTACGGTCCTGAGGAGAGGTCGTGGCTCCACAAGAGCCTGATCTTGGATCATTCAGTAATCCAAGACTTCCACGAACAGTTCCCTGACAAGACCAGGCCTCCGGGTACGCCAGGTGGCGTACATTGAGGGGGGGGTACTGTAACGTTCCGTTCCCGTCCTGTCCGTTTTCCATGTTTTCCTTGTTTCCTTCCGTGTCATGTTGGATCCCTTGTCCGTGTTTCCCTCCTGGCTGTGGACTGGGCGTCTCCCTCGGGTACTTTTGGTTTCATTTTCCACTTTAGCTTCCGCCTATCACTCGCCCCTCTCGTTACTCACATTCCTCACTGCTGTGCTTCGGCAATCACTCCTGATTTAACATCACACCTGTTTCTCGTTTTCTCCTTCACTTCCTGCACCATTTAAACCCCTGGCTGGCTGCTATTCAGCGCCAGTTCGTTGACTAACCTACCGTGTTTGTTTCGTATCCCGTTTCTGGTCCAGTGTTTGTGAGCCTGCTGGTTCATACCTGTTCGCCTGGTTTCCTGACTGGTAGCTATCTCTGCTAATCTTTCGCTGCTGCATGCATTTACCTGTTTCCCTTCAAAACCTCCAGACGCCGCAGTTCCAGTCTTCCCGCAGCTGTGTTTGTCCTCCCCGTGTTACGTACCTCCCGTACTCGTGTTGCGGTACCAGGACCTCTGCATGCCAGCCGGCTTACGCCAGTATTGCCCGAGCTACGCCGCACCTTCCAACTCGGCGGTGCATTCACCAGCTACAGTCCTGTCACAACACCCTGCCTTTAACCTCTGCTTTCTGCCCGGTTACTCAAGCTACCCGGTCCAGTTTCCAGTCCTGTTCCAGCCCAGTTCCGATCCAGTTTCCAGTCCAGCTCCAGTCCAGTTTCCAGTCCAGTTCCAGTCCAGTTCCGGTGTTTTAGACACCTCCGTTCAAGTCCAGTTCCGGCTTGGAACAAGTTCCGTGCCGTCCCCTGTGTTCCTGAGTGGACCTCCCGGTCCAGCTTCCAGTCCAGTTCCAGTCCAGTTCCGGTGTTTTAGACACCTCCGTTCAAGTCCAGTTCCGGCTTGGAACAAGTTCCGTGCCGTCCCCTGTGTTCCTGAGTGGACCTTCCGGTCCAGTTTCCAGTCCAGTTCCAGTCCAGGTCCGGTGTTCCATACACCTCCGTTCAAGTCCAGTTCCGGCTTGGAACAAGTTCCGTGCCGTTCCCGTTTCCTGAGTGGACCTTCCGGTCCAGTTTCCAGTCCAGTTCCGATCCAGTTTCCAGTCCAGTTCCAGTCCAGTTCCAGTCCAGTTCCGGTGTTTTAGACACCTCCGTTCAAGTCCAGTTCCGGCTTGGAACAGTTCCGTGTTTCTTCAAGTCCAGCTCCGGCTTGGAGCAGTCCTCAGTTGGACGCTATCCTGTGTTAACTAACTAACCTGTTTTGCTCCCGTGTACAGCTTTGGGACCACCCCAACGCTTAATAAAGTTCCACTTTCTGTAATCTGTCTCCTGGTCGTTGCACTTGGGTTCGTCCCGTATCAGGATCGTAACAGTTAGAGTTGAATTAACACCGGACATTTTACTGTGTAAGGTTTGTATTAGTGGGGAACGTAGACAGCTCGGGGGTTCTGAATAAGCTGGAGCTGAAGATGAGCTGGAGCACCGTGTACTGGGAGAAATAGACAAGTGTCTGCCGAAGTGTCGTCAATGTTCAATGTTGAGAATGTTCTCCCTCTTTGTAGGGGGTGAGGGGGGTTGGAGGAGAGGGGTGCGAATTCGAATAACGAAAATGCACCGGGTCCACGCTCTCGTCCTCGCGTGGAAACGGCCGGAAACAAAGCGCTGCCTGATGGGTAATGGTGGCGGCCTGTGACTGGTGAAGAGAGGCCTTCCTAATGCCCTTTCTCTCCTCCATTTCTCCTGCACCACCTAAGGAGATATAGCAGAATGAAGGCAGCCACGGGTTATTAATATGGTATGATGGGAGGGCACTTTAGTTCCCCCGCAGAAGATGGGCAGGTGAGAGAGGCTACGGGCGACGTGATTGAGCGCGGGGAGGAGAATGTCTTTTTCAGCTGACGGATGGCTGCGGTGGAAATTAATATATAGCCGCCCTCGTTCGTCTTCCAATATATGAGGCGCCGCTACTGTGGGGCATAACTCACGAGGCCCAGCTGAAGGAGTTCCACAGGCGAGCAGGATGACAGGATGACCGAGACCGTTAAAGAGCAGCCGGTGCCCTTCCTTGAAAAGGGAAAAATTACCTCAGAACTATCGCACTACATCTATCTTTAACTGATTTCAACAGATTTTTCACGAAAGAGGCCATAACTGTTTGAGCAACCCAAGAGAAATGGTTTCACTGGAAGAGCTCTTACTTTGCATAAAGTGCATTTAAAGTGCATTTAGTGCTTAAGTGCTTAAAGTGCATTTACTGTATGCACACACATAATTGAACATATAGACACATGCACACGCTTTATTTATTTGTATTCCAACTGAGATAGAAATTGCTTTTTGAGTTGACCAGGCCTTGCAAATGCAAACATTCACATAACAAGAACATACACTGTACATGCACATGTACATGTAGAGACATACAGTACAGACAAATGTATACATACATACATAGATGCACCTGCATGGGAACATATACCGTACATTCATGCATATACGAGCATATAGGAACTTACTGTACGATACATGCACTTGCACAAAAACACACACACACACACACACACACACACACACACACATTAATTTGACGTACATGAACATAAACATGCTGCGTTTGTGTTGGCAAACATCTGTCGCGAACGACAATGTCATAGTTAGACAAATCCATCAAAGACGTCTCATCCCATCGCGCAGCATAGACCTCCAGCCGGATCGGTTACTAGCCAACTGCGGCCATGATCCGGTGGGGGTTTGGAAGTCTACCAAGTCTCTCTTCAGGACATCCTTGAAACGCAGTCTTCGATCTCCTTGTTCTAAGACTCCAATATGGAGCGGGGGAGTCGGTGCGGCTCCATGCGGCTCACATGACCTACCCAAGGGAGACGGATGAACTTGAGCCTTGATGATAATGGCTGAGACTTGGTTATCTTGAACAGTTCCTCATTGGGTAGTTTGTCCTTCCAGGTGACTCCCAGAATGGAGCAGAGACACTCCCAGAATATAGCGGAGACATCTTGTGTGGAATGCACTCAGTCTGCTCTCTTGTCTTCTGTATTTCGGCCAGGTTTCAGCACCATAAAGCAATACACTGAGCACACGGGCATTGTAGATGCGGACTTTAGTGTGGATGGATAGTTGTTTATTATTCCATACTCACTTAGAGAGGCGCCCAAATGTAGACGCAGATTTTCCGAGCCGAACAGAGATTTCCTGGTCAAGAGTAGCGTTGGCGGTCATTGTGGAACCGAGGTATGTGAACTTGTTTACTCGGTCCAGCGTTGCGTCATTGATGGTGAACTGGTGGCTATCATGTATCTCAGAGGATAGGGTCACGGTCTTCTTCAAGCTGATAGTTAATCCAAAGTCGGCACAGGCCTGTGAGAACCCATCAAGCAGCTCCTGAAGTTGTCTGAGACTGTTAGCACATAGTGCTGCATCATCAGCATAAAGTAGTTCTCTAGTGATGAAATGTTGCACTCTGGTTTTCACTTTGAAGCGAGATACACTGAAGAAATTACCATCATCTACCATCAAGTGAAACTCCAGTAGAGATGGGTAGATTTATGAAGGCTGTCCGAAGCACGAAGGAGAAATATACACAGCGTCGGCACCAGTACGCACCCCTGTTTGACTCCTCTATTGATCGGAAATGTGTCTGATAGGTCACCATCGTACTGGACACAACCCGGCATTTCCCTCATGAAAGGATATTATCAGGGATAGTAGCATTGGTGGGCAACCTGCCTTCCAAAGAACAACAAATAGTGATTGGCGATCGACAAGGTCAAAAGCCTTTTTCAAAACTACTGAAAAATATACACACATGGGAACATATATGAACATTGCATACAAACGTGCAAACATTTAAAAAATATGCGCACACGGGACAAATCATATCTTTCTGTTGGTGCCTGGGAGGACTCAAAGAGGAAGTGGTGAGAGGTAGGGAATGATACTCACAGCAGGAAAGCCCATATTCCACTCACGGGCCTGCTGTGTTTCTCTCTCTCTCTCTCTCTCTCTCTCTCTTTTATCTCTCACTCTCCTCTCTCTCAATTCAATTCAATTTGCTTTATTGGCATGACAAGACATTGCATCTGTATTGCCAAAGCAGACTGCATTAAAACAGTCAAAGACATACATCTAACACTTAACAATACAAAACAGCAAAGACTAGAGACGAATGAACAGTAACCATACATGGAAACAATTACTTTTCTTAGGTTATGGATTTAGAAATAGCAATAATGTAAAATAATAAAGTACAATCAAAAATAATAATTATCAACAGCAATGATGAGAATGACACATATGATCGTATAAAGTTAATATAATAGGTATAAAAAATAAAAATTATACAAATAAATAAAATAATTAAAAATAAATGTGAAAGTGGTTTATATCGATCCCTGTCACTCACTGTCCCTAAGACGATGGCAGGCAGCTATATATGGTGCCGCCAGTTCACAGCACATCCTCTCCTCTCCTAAGAGGATGGGGAGTTTTTGGATGTCTGTTAAATTTTTTAATTGAGGGTATCTCTGATTTATTTTGGGAAAATATTCGCATATATTTGTGATGAAGTGCAGCTCTGTCTCAATTTCCTTGAGGTGGCAATGTTTGCACTGTCTTTCTTCCTTAGGAAGCCATGTTTGCCGATGTCGGCCTTTTTTGATGGCCAAGCTGTGCTCACTGAGTCTGTACTTCGTCAAGGTAGTTCTTAGTTTCTTGTCAGTAAGCATGGTCAGATATTCTGCTATGGTGTACTGTCTTTTTAGGGCCAAATAGCATTGCATCTCTCTCTCTCTCTCTCTCTCTCTCTCTCTTTCTCTCTCTCTCTCACTCTCTCTCTCTCTCACACACACACACACACACACGCACACAGTCAATGTGTCCACAAAATCATGCTTCACCAGATAATCTGTGACTTCCTGCTAAAAGCCCTGAGCATTTTGAAACACTGATTCGGGCACTTTTAGCTACAGCATCAGAGGAACAGGACAGGGATCTCTCTCGCAGCGGAGAAATGCAAGCATGTACAGCGCATGATAAGTCAAGAGAGATGAACGTTTGGACATACTGCATTTTTTTCATTATCACCGGCTGTCATGTATGTTCTATATTTCACCAGCTACATAAATGCCGGTGAAATATTGAGAGAAATATGGCTGCCCTCCATTTGCTAGCTGCTTTAGTGTTGTGTGGCCTGTAAGGTGTAAAATAGAAAAAAAATGGCTTTTTTCACTATATAAGTGCACAAGTGCAGTGCTCCTGGTGTGGGTGGATGAAGGGGCATAGCCACAGTTCATCCATTTCCTAATTTGAGATGGAAAAAAAGGAGGAAGATGGAGGAAAAAAGTTGTTTTTTAAAAATATAGTCATTTCCATCAGGGCTGGCAGCTGCCACAGGCACTAATCTCCCTTCACGTTCAGCATTACTCTCTAGTGCCGGAGCTGGGACTTGTGCTACAGGAGACGCTGGTACAGGGTGCATGCTCGCGGCTCTGAAGGGGATCTTCCTCAGGCCAAAGCACAAGAGACGAGAGAGAGAGAAAGAGAGAGAGAGAGAGAGAGAGAGAGAGAGAGAGAGAGAGAGAGAGAGAGAGAGAGAGAGAGAGAGAGAGAGAGAGAGAGAGAGAGAGAGAGGAGCCAGCCTCCTGGTTAATTTTATTCACGCAGACACTACAGTGTGAGTGGCTGTTATATATGCTGTGTGCCATCTTAGTTTCAGGCCACTATGCACAGACATCAACCTATCGATGCAAAGGACATCAGGTTACTTTCTCCAGCAGTTTCAAAGATTTTATCATTAAAGACATTCATGGTCAGCCATACCACCGACCTCAAAGAACCCAATTGAGTGGTTGAAACATCCTCCCGGGAGGAACAGCAGTGGTGCCCAGGTTCTTCCCCATCAATAACCAGAAGACATTTTGCAACAGAGAAGCCCGATAGCATCTCTGTCCGATATATCTCGCCGGGCAGCTCTGATCCCTGGAAGGACACGTTGCCTTTTGTCGCGGGTGCGAACGTAACCGGCGGAATCCAATCACTCTGGTCGACGTCGAGTTCGGCGCTCGCTCTGCCCCTTTCTGCCGGGTCACGCCAGAGCTGCCCGGAGCTGAGCTGCGGACCTATCAGTCGCCGGACGTGAGAAAAATAAACGGGTTCATTTTCAAACGGCCATCATCCGTCCCTGAGAACGGGGGGCTGTAAGAGTGACCACTGACTGAACATTGCTACAAACATACGGTTCCCGCTCTATCCCCCCTGACTGTTCAGCTAAATATAACCTCGATACTAGACTATTCAGTGCTTAGTCATCTGCTTCCATAAATTGCTTTAGAAAAGGCTATTACCAAAGAGCCCTTATCACGAGCCTCTTCATTACCTGCTGCTTCTGTAAATCAGGCATGTTTTCACACAGCTGGCCTTTGCTCATTCGTTTGTTTGTTTGTTTGTTTGTGTTTTTGTATGATATTCTCTGGAAAAAGGCCCAGAAAAATAAAGACAAATGCGTAAAGGTATGTTGGGTACACAAACGGTTGAATGGCTGAATACAATGAAGAATAAAGAAGGCAGCGAAAAAGCAATTAAAAAATATCAAGTGCTCAAATGGCTCAGAGTTATCAAAATGCGTGCAATTTCATAACTCGGCATACCTTCCTCCATTTCATTTAATCAAAATCACTCAACATGGCTAACAAAAACAGTACAGTATTTCAGCATGCAGATTAGCCCACTCGTAAGCACTTCCCATGCTAAAACATTATCACTGAGAAGTAATTTTTGATTGATGGTAATGATTACTCCCCAATGGAGAGCACAACCTGGTTTCTTCTCTTTTAAAAACTGGACTCTCATCTACATATAAATTATGGGCCGTGGTAATTTGAAAGTGTAGTTCTGCAATTTTGAGTTGGAAGAATATCATGATCCTATTTTGGTATGTCAGATATGTGGCATTATACCATATATACAGTATATACAGAGAAAATATATTTATATATGAGTTATATATTTACTGAAATATAACATGCATAGGCAGTTTCCACTCACTGCCTCCCCCACACCCCCCTGCTGGGCTCACCTGTCCGCTGATGGAGGAACACCTGTGTTGCTTGGATTAAAATGGAGCCCTTTCCCAGCAGGTGCTGTCCATCTCGCCCACGGCTCGCGGCGCTGCTGTTATTGCTGGCGTAGGCTAGGCGCCTGACAGCGAGTCTGAAGGCCCGCGCTCTGCCATGTCTGAGGCAGCCGCTCGCGGAGCGACTGTCAAATAATTCAGAAGATTTACATAAAGCAGGTGTTCCGTGAGCGCAAATCATCTCTAGATTTTATATGAATTAAGGAGCCCAACCTTATATTCGGGGGAACTTGGACTCACTTATTCAGTTCACATATTTCCTCCTTAATGCATGAAATATAAAGTGTAGCCACGGCCCTATAAGGGGAAGGCACGGGCGCTTGCTAGCTTTGCATAGTAATTTAAAGTCTTCCAACAGAAGCCGGGGGAAAGAAGGTGACCGAGAGGCGGGACAGACACAGACACAAAGTGAGAACAATAACTTACATTACGCCCACATAATCACCTGGAAAGTCCTTCTGGAGGTGGCTGCGGTAGACAGGTTTTCTTCTAATTCTATTTCCGAGAGAGATTACATAAATCAGCCATTCTAAGGAATGGGAACGGGCCAGAAAGTACATGCTCAGTCTGCAGACGATTTGTTCCTAGAATAAGGAACGACTCAGAGGTAACACTCTTTTTCTTCAAGATTAACCCGATGACAAATAAGGAAAGATAAAGAAGACCTGTCTGGGCTTGCCATTTTGGTATTAACAGACCTCATTTCTCCATTATGTCACTTCCATATAGGGCTATAGGGCCCAGCCTACAATTCTGACAGAGTCTAACCCCAGGAGCCCTCAAACTAGCCATTTCTGTTCAGGAAAAATAAAATGGCAGCACACATCTGTTTAACGAACGACGTGGTACAGCGACCTGCACCGCAAGAGCGAAACTGGGATTGACGGTATAAGCATCCCTTCACTGGAATCCCATCGCCCTACCAGGTGAAGGAATAAAGGCAGGTGCTACATCAGTCCAATCAGAAGGGTGGATCACTTCAGACAGCCGCTTCAATAACACGGGGTGACTGAGGAGTGTCGGGGCTGCCTTGGCTGTCGTAAGCACAAGGTTATCTTTCGGAAATGATGATCTAGGCGGAGCGATAGAGAAGGAGGGAGGGAGAAAGAGAGAGAGAGAGAGAGAGAAGGGATCATTAATAGCTATCACATTGTCAAATGCACCGTCTTGACATTAAATAATTGTCTGTGGCAACGGGCGGCTAAACGTGAGAGATGAAAACTGCGCTCCAATGAATTTCAAGGATGTTATTTCTATGCACTTTTAATATGCAACCTTTGCGACAATCATTCCCAGCTTTCAACGGATCTGTTAGTTGTCAATTAGCATAATTGATGCTTGACAGTTTGTAACTTTCTTGTGAGGGAAATATAATGAATGATATTTTCTTCCACGGTGACAGTTATTGAATCCGTGAATTAATCACCACAATCTAGTCATGCCTGGAATGGGGCCCGAGCAGGCCCGGTTTGATTGAATGAGGCCTGATATGTGTCAGTGATCTGTGTGCGTCTGTATCCTCTAGCCTGTCTGAACCAGTCTTGGCTTTATCGGTTGAAAGTGTGGGGAGGGGAGATGACCCCCGACTGCATTAGGACCTGCCGTTTCAATGGTATGTTGAAACAGTGGTTCTCTCAGCGCTGAAGATATTAACAATTCTGCTGTGCATCAATACAGGTGCACAGCCCTCGTATCCCCCTGCCCCCACCTGACCTCCCATTGGCGCCCTCCAAAGTGTCATTGCGGCTGACATCTGTGAACTAAGCCGTAGGATCTATTTCAAAGAGCGAGGCTACGTGGTGCGTGACAATTTTCTGCTCGCTTCAACAAAAAAAAGAGAGAGAGAAAAAAACATAAATCCCATTGATGTTTCCTGTGAAGACATCTCTCCTTAACGCAGAGCAAAGTGGTCCAACCATAGAAGATCGAATAGCCTCTTCCTATTTGCTGTTTTATAGCTTTATTAGCAAGACAACGTTATGCCCTCCATTCATGCTTTTGGTTACAGGGTAAAAGAAAAAACAACTATAGACTGTCTGGCTTATTTATGGTCAATCTTTTCGCTATAGCAGTAACAGTCGTGTGCAGCAAAATGGACAAACGACTGTATTTCCAATGAGGATAGTGACCATTCTCATCTTGGCTATTACACTTTATACAGTATGTCATCCACGTGTATACGTAGGTGGACATTAATGCAGTTCAGGGTTAGTCCCTTACTAGAGGTGAAATAATGGCGGCCCAACGTGAGATTTACAACTGCGACCCCTCGAGCTCACCAGCTTGGTCCCTGGAGAGTGGGGGACAGAGACGGCAGTCACAAATGACGCGATTTCAAATCACACCAGCTTATATATTTTTTTCTCAATATATTGTGACAGAATTCAAATTATAACTATTAATATTATGCAGTTTTAATAGCAAGCGAACAAGCTACACTTGCACTGAGAATTGTCTGCCTAATAGAACAGAGTATACCCCCACCACCACACCTATATAGCAGTATATAATATTATAACATAATGCATTATATCTGTATCGACTTTGTTCAGTATACATTTGACGTTGTTCAGTATACATATGGTATGCAGGTGGTTAAATATTCCTAGCGTGTGGTATAGTACTTACCTCTAAGCTCAGCAATGGCTGAGACATTCATGGATTTAATGCCGTCATTTTTCAGATGCACTGAGCACTACCGCCAGTCTAAAACCGACAGACAGCTCCGCTTCTCTTTTCCACCTGAGAATTCTTTCTCTGCAGACCCTTCAGAAACCTTGAGTAATGTATGGTATTATATGTTAAAACATGGACATATGATTACATTTTAAAGACGCGCGAAAAAAGTGTTTACATTACCCTCCACGCCGTGCGCATTTTAATGTGTGTATCGTCGCGTGCATTGTTATTGTAATCATAAAATAGGCTGCAGAATACCTATCAGATCACACGCTCCAAACTGACAGTGACTTACTGTTTGTCACATGGGTCACATATTTTACACACAATAAATACAGTATATATTCTTCATGTGCTTTTCATTTCATCTCATCACACGCGACTTTTTCCACAGGGAAATCTTGTGTGCAGCGTACTGAAGCCGACTGATGCTGTGTACATTGACACAAGACAGGAAACAGAGTCGGCTATAAATATACTTTCCAAGGTAGACACAAGATTGTGTTTAAAAAAAAATTTGTTTCTGATTTTCCCCTTTTTCTCCCAATTTAGTAGCCAATTGAACCCCTATTCTAATTCAATTGCCCCGTGTAGCAACCGCTACAGAATCACCGCAACGCAACCCCGTCAGCCGGCGGTAGGACAGGAGGGCGCCACGTCCTCTTCAGGGCGCGACTCATCCTAGCTCCTGACCGTGATTCCAGCCCGCCCAGGGCCGCTATGCGTGCAGCGATTCTCTCCGAGCCCCTCCCCCCCACCCGGAAGCAGCCGCCAATTGCCGCTCCTACCGGGGCGCGAACCCCGATCTTACCGTTGTACCACCGCAGCGCCCCACAAGATTGTGTTTTGAGGCGGCTTTTCTAGTGCTAGTGTATTCTGTCGATACTACGAAGGACATGCAGTTTGGGCCCGTGACGATTATGAAGCTGACTCACAGCTTGGTATAGCACGGCTCTGGTCTTTGGTGCCATTGTGCCACATGCAATTAACCTCGAGTTGTTGTGATATATTATTCATAGACACACGCATACATACATGTTCTGTGTTACTTGAAGGATTGGGAAATAAATGCATTCCCCTGGTGTATTTCCTGTTACACAGGACAATGAGGAGAGCTTGAATGAAAGACATGTCTTCATTATGAAATTCTTCACTGTCAAAGTCTTCAATATGAAAGCAGGTCTGGTTACATGTGGTTGTTGATGCTAGTGGTAGTAGTAGTGGTGGTAGTTACAGTCGCCGAGACATACAACACAACGCAACATTAGCACAACATGACTGCAAATTGTAAAACACATTGATAAATAATAAAACACAAATACGAAAACACAACGACATTAACAGAAATGCGCTGCATTTCATCAAAACACAGCGACATTAACACAAATGCGCAGAATTTCGAAAAAACAAGTGTTTCCCTACGACCAAAATATGCAGGTGGCACTAGCCACCGGCGTTGGATCCACAGAGTAGGCTAGACAGGATTTAGCTGGTGACTTATTTTATTTTATTCGTAAAATTGCCAGAGTATGTTTGATTAATAAAGTACGCTGTATCTGTACCTTTCTTAACATTAGCAGCGTTAACCTTTACCATTCATTAGTCAACCTTTACCATTCATAAGTAGCATTCGCTGCTAGTGGTGGTAACTAGCAGTGGTTACTGCAATACATTTTATTAAACAGTTTATTAAACATTTAATATGCCATTAATAAACATGTATTGTTCATGTTTAGTTTAAATAAAAGTCAGGCCACACAGTTATCAAGGAGGACCAGGTAGGATTATGTTCACTGCTGGCATATAAAACAACAGCAATGAATCTGGAAACTCTGTCCACTGCTATAATATAATATTTACTAATGTAATTACACTAATGATAACTAAAGTTAGACTACAAATAAAAAATACATAATTAAATATCATCCAGTTATTAATGTTTTATTACAAGAGTTACAAAGAGTTACAAACTCCACGGTAATATCAAGCATTAGATTATTGTGATTGTTATATATTTTAATAGAAGTAGCATTCACGGAAGCAGCATTACATCACATTTATTTGGTGGATGCTTTTATCAAACGCGACGTACAATAAGTGCATACTGAAGGTGGCCCAAATGATTACACAGGTCAGATAAAGTACAGTTCTGTCATAAAGTAGCAGCTATCCATAGCCATGAACATTGAGTCTAGTGCACACGGCGAGCTATGGCTAAGTCCTAAGAAGTGAGGCCACAGATGCAATGGTTGTAGTGTTCAGTTTCAGACACTTTTCAGACACTGTGAACCAAAGTACCCGAGTCATTAATCAGAACAGCAGACAATATTAAACCAAAATCTTGAATAAATCTGAATGCAATTTCATTGGCTGAATTGGTATTAATACATTTATTTTTCTTAATATATTCATTCTTATCTCACCATTTTCTTTTGTTGCTGTTGCTGATGGTACCATTCGCCGTGTGATAAGCTAGACCGGCCAGAGCTTATGACAATAAGAGACGAGAGGCAACACTGAGAGGCAAATCACCACGGCAACAGGAGTAAGGATCTGAGACCCAAAATCAGACACCTCTGCATGGGAGCGCTTTTCTCAGGTGGAGCTGAGGGAGGCAGTCCTCACAGTTGAGCAGAGTGGAGGGGGTCCAGACTGGGCCGCATTGAGTTTTAAAACCAGGAGCCATGGTTGTGCTTCCAAACACAGATGGCGCGGCTCTTTTACGGTGTATCAGTCAATCGGCCGATTAAATTAATGAGAAGTTAAGGACGCATCTGTTATGTGTGAAATTTTATGTGGACCGAGCTTGCATGATGGGAAGAATGTAATGAAATGACATCTTGAGGCTGTTTGTATTGCGATAACAAATACCCTACACACAAACACACACACACACACACACACACACACACACACACACACACACACACACACACACACACACACACAAACAGACACACACACACACACACATTCACATGCACATTAGTCATTATAAAAAGTCAATACAAGCATTACATGGACATTGAACAGAAATTCCTTTAACAAAAATAAGAAAATAAAGGCACTTTGAGGTAGTTCTGTAGTATTAACCCTTAGAGAATGTGCTTGGTTGGATCAAATAAGAACTTGTAAGTCATAAGCATTGTAAGGGTAATTGGCTGCCCTGTTTTGTACCTCCAACCACTTTAGTAACTTTGGGAACAATAACTGTAAATAGCATCAAAATGAGATAAGGAGACAGCAACTTGTCTTTGCAAGTTCTGCTAAAGGATGCAATTTGGGAAAGTAGTCAGCATTCTTTGAAATTCAGTGGAGTGGAGAACAAAATAAAATAGTTTGCATAAGAGGACGAAGATAGTGAGTCACAGAAAAGCACGTGTATCATTTACAAAATCGACATAGACAAAAAAAAAAGAATGTTGAAAAGAACATCTATCCCACAAAGGATTTTAACAAAGTGAAAATTAGCCCATAAATAAGACTACAGTAATATTAGTATATGGCTTCACTAAAAAAAAAAATTCTCCCTTTTAAAAATGTGTGTATTTTCACATCACTTTTAAAGTTGCAAACAGTCCTGAAGTATCACATTCCCTGACAGCTCTAGTGCACTTGCTATGGGAAAAGACTTTCCCAACAGCCTAGTGTAAGTGCCAAGTAAAACTATGCAGGCAATTTAAAATAGCTTGTACTGTTAAAATAGCTCGGCTATTTCTCACAGTAATGTCAGTGAGGAACCAGAAAGGTCTCAGAATGCGCTACAGAAGGGGATACTAAAGTGGGGTTACAAGCGAACGGAACTTCAATTAATTACCAGTAAAAACATTTGACCTGAAAGGACTCTGTCGGGTATAGCTATATTTCAGCACCGTTGAACCTGTTGTAAGACAGCACAAGTAAAACAGTGTGCTGATATCTTTCTATTTCCTCATCAATTTGATTTCAGCAACAGGGACCATGGTTGTGCTGCCAAACACAGATGGCATGGCTCTTTTACAGTATATCGGTCAATCAGCCGATTCAGCAAAATTGTGGATTTTGCTTTATAGTTTATGACATAATATCATCCTGATTTAGACATGATCCTGTGTAGTAGAGGGTTGCTGGACAGTGGCATGAGACCTTTATCCACAGGGGCGTCATTTTAGATGCAAAGCTTTGGGGTGCCCCTGGCTGCAGAAAGCAGCAGTGCTGAATCCCTGTTCTTCAGCCCTGCATGGCACCTTCTTGCCCCTACGCAATGAACCTACCATTATCCCTACTGTTGAGAGCTATTAATCTCTCAGGAGGTGCCCCCTTTCCTTACAAGCTTTGAAGACCCTGTTCAGTTTGAAACTTACCCATCATGCAATGAGGATCAAAAACATTGTAATACTTGCTTAAATTTGACACTGAAAGGCTTGCTGCAGATGGCGGAGCCCTTTGTCGCATGTAAGGTACGGCACATCTACAACTGACCATGAACAATTCAGGATTTCGTCCTTAATGTTGACAAATTTCCCAATTAAACATCACCGTGCTTCACAAACACAGTTCGGTGAATGGATCTTTGACAATAGATGCAATGAGAACTGCGTTCATGGAAAAATAATTAAGGACAAATGTTGATTGAATCCCAGCCAACGGCTCGTTACCTTCGCTGGAGTGCATCTGCGAGGAATGACCTTCCCCGTCCAATCACACACTGGCAGGTACAAAGCAAGGCTTTATTTATTTTTCTTCTTTTCTGCCAGAAGGTATAATGAGGGTCATGAACTCAACGGACTGCCCTAAAAAAGTTGTTTAATCAGCAGAACAGGGTTACGAGGTAATCTTGCCATAGTAGTGCCAAGCTGGGAACCTCCCCTTGAGATTATTTTATTTGTTTATTATTGTGATGCCTTCAGAGACAAATGATACATTTAAGAAGAGTTTAAGAAGGTCAAATGGCCTCAAAATATCCCTAATCTTTTACACATTCATGCATATGGTTCAATAAGGGGAAACATTTTGACGAAATTATCACTGTCATAAAATGTGTGTGTAGTTTAAAATGACATACAGACGGGTGACAAATAAAGGAAAAACCAACATAAAGTGTCTTAGTAAGTGTCTAGTCTAGCATAGATTCTAGTCTCTGGAACTCTACTGGAGGGATGGAACATCATTCTTCAAAAAGATATTCCCTCAATTGGTGTTTTGATGATGGTGGTACCCATAGGTGTTCAATTGGGTTGAGATCTGGTGACTGCCAAGGCTATAGCAGATGATTCACATAATTTTCATACTCATCAAACCATTCAGTGACCCCTTCATGCCCTGAGGATGGGGGCATGGTCATCCTGGAAGAGACCACTCCCATCAGGATAGAAATGTTTCATCATAGGATAAAGGTGTCTGATGTGAAGGAATTTTCTGTTTTACAATATGTGTGTATTAACATAGAGACAATCACATGATTGTCATTAAGCATTTAATATAATAGATCAATTATATATTGAGTTAAGTAATTAAATAATGTATTCTTTGTGAACACTGAGTAGGGTCATGGTTTCACTCCCCTCTGTGTCTCTCCTTCACATTCTGCTGAGACAGGCAGTCTGTGAGGCAGATGTTTTCGTTACTTGTTTTGAAGGTTATTGATAGTTATAGAAGACAAAACACCAAGAAATGGATACCCTTGTCTCTGTATTTTTAGAAACCGCCCCTTGTGGCAAATCAGTAAAGCAACGATATTGTGTATAAATCTCCTCTGTATTCTGTTTTCAAGTTAGAGAGATTCTGATGAGACTCTCTCTCATTCTAAGTTTATCTCTAAATAAACTGAAATTCTTTTTCTTATTTTTATCTCTAAATAAACTGAAATTCTTTTTCTTATTCTATTACATCGTTTCGTTGTGGTTCTGTTTGGACAGACTTGCTCACTGTGGGTTGAAAGGGAAAAAATCCACGACACTGATCACTCAGAATAACTTTGTATTGATTTGCTGTGACCCTTCCCTCTAAGGGGACAAGTGGACCCAAACCATGCCAAGAAAATGCCCCCCACAGCATAACAGAGCTAACGGACCCGCAGACTGTAGGGGTTTTTCCTTTAATTTGTCTCCCGTGTGTATATACATGTATTTAATTAAAAAAATAATTTTAATGAAAATAAAAAATGTTTCCTGCCTCAAAGTACACTTGGACCCACTCACTGTTTGTAAAAGAGAACATTTTCGATGACGTTTGAAAGAGGAGTGGGGGGGGGGGGGGCGGGGGGTTTGCAGGTCAGGGGTAGATTTTGAGCTCAAAAGCATCCGGTGAATCTGTTCAGTGGGTGGCATTTAGCGGAGTAGGCGGGAGGCCGTGGCTCTGCGGTAACGAGCACGTCACACCGGTGCCCTTTGCCGCCGGCTTACAGGACACTTCCATTACGGCAGGGCTATTCAGCGGGGCTGTCACCACCTGCTGTTGGGAGAGAGGGGGAGGGGGGGGGGGGGGGGCAGAGCTCATAGAGTTTAGGGCAGGGCAGTCAGGTGTAGACTGTCTGACAGAGGGCACAGTACACTGCAGGGTTTTTTTTTTTGTTGGGGGGGGGGGGGGGGGGGGGACAGCATGGGGTTACCCTACCATCCAAAATCCCCGGAGACAGCTGCACCTACTGCCCCTCAACAAAAAAAAAAGAAAAAAGAGAGATATCTATCATGGCCTGTCAGCTTGATAGCTGAACCGTAGACACATGTTTTCACCATCTGAAACGATGAAACTCGCGTTGCCCCCCCCCCCCCCCCTTCAGCCTGCTGCTGCCGTCACTGATTTTGCACATTTCTGTGCCTGCTGCCACCTTGTATTTTCTCCAGTCAAAAGCAGGTAACGCACGTCCAGTGCAGCGTGTCGTGTCCGTGTTCCTACAAATGCGATTTTGATTCTGTGCAAAACTGGATGTGCTCCTGAGACAGAGATATTTTAAATAAGAAACTTTATTAACAGGCCGCCATATTGTTCCGGTTTAAAAACAGAGGCAAAATACGTCTAACCAATCAGGTGCAAATTAATGTTCCCTGGTAGGCTATTGAACCTGTCTAATAGCACCGCCCATGAAACACACAGTTTGGAGGGTCCGGCGTGTCCCCATGCGTCGTCGCCGGATTTGGTGAGAACCTACCATTAGTAAGCTAATTAAATGTCCAGTTTCAGCACAGTAGCTAAGTGGTAACAACTAGCTAGATAACGTTAGATGCACTCGCTTTGGCTTTGAAATGCCTAGCTACAAGTAGCAACAGTATTGATTTCACGCTACGGAAGTGGACATTCCTTTCTATTAAATAAAACTTCTATGAATTTACATTTGAGATTAAATTAAATTTACTGATTCAAGTTAAATATCTCAAGCTAGAGTTGGATATTATTTCACACATCTATTAAATATTCCAAAACTTTGTCTATTTAGTGGTCATTACGCTACTACATTATTCATGGTTTTAGCTTACCAACCTTTTAGTTGGAGGTGGTTGGCATGTAACTGCAGCTCCACTATCAGCAGCAGCAGTTGTACAAACAGCAGAAATAAGTGTTTGGGTAACGTTACTCGGGACTTGGCTTCTCGCTAACAAAGTGCGGGGAATAACATGTTTGTTTAAAGTTTAATTTATTGTGTCCGTTTTTAGATAGAGCTAACAGTAACTAAACAGCTGACGTCCATTATGGAACGTTGCATTGCTATACCATTGAAAACAGTTGAAATAGATTTTGATACATTTTACGTCAATTGGCTACCATTGTGTAACGTTAGCTAGTTTCGTTTTTCAGTTTTGGTAGCTATTAACACCAAAATAAGGGTAACGTTGATGTTAACTAGCTTTTTACCTTGGAGCAAACATAATGTTAGATGTGTTTTGTAATCTCCGAGGGGTTCAATTGTGAATAAGGTCGCCAACATAGTTTCATCCACAGCCTACACTTTTCCTGGTTTGATTTGGGTGTTGGAAACGGGGAAAAAAATGACGTCCTCCTCCAAACTCTTTGGATACGGACCGTTTTACCATGATGACAAGCTATCCTACAACTAGGAAAACCTGACAGGGCCACTACCTAGGAACGGTTGCTAGGCTATGATTGAACAATCGCTGCTTGGAGGAGAGGTTTAGCAAAGGGTCAATTCCATTACAGTTAAAAGTACTGTATTAAGAGAATTCTTTTTATTTGAAAGCCTATATTCACAGGTAGTGCACACAATAAACAAGACTAGTTAAACCATGACAGTGCATACAATATATCCCTTTCCCTGGGGTTTCATTCATTTAAACTCATTTTAACTCATTGGCTTTTTTCCATAGAAACTTGAAAACTTATTTCAGGTGATTTATGCGTATACAATGTAACTGATAACTGTGGGATTGAGTTCCACATACATTTTTTTTTTTATTCTTAGAAATCAGCCCTTCAAGTGAAACTATTTGCTTTCAGTGAAAGAAAGAAAAGAGAAGGTTGGAGCCCGTCATACATCAGAGGGACACCATCCTTTCCTTTCTTTGACTTTTCAGGACAAAAATTAAAAATCATGCTCAACTTTATGGTCTGCCATGATGCCCAGTCGAATAAACTGACTTACTATTTGGGACATAGGTGCCGAAAGGTTATGGAGGGATAATGCTGTTGAACATTATTGTCTTGCTTCTTAGCAGCAAGTGCCGGTCACAGGAGGTGGTCTGCCGCGGGAAAAATAGAGAAATTAGCGTGTCCAGATCTCGGATGAAAAAGAAAAAGCAATTATCGTCTGCAACCATTGTGTCACTAGTGTGTCATCGTCTCATTTCTTTGGAGTTTTTCTTTTCTTTTTTGTTCTTTTGGATCGGACAGGTGAAATGAGATTGAGCCAAACCTGCTGGACTTTTCCTCTCTCTCTCTCTCTCTCTCTCTCTCTCTCTCACTCTTTCTCCTCCTCCTTTCCTTCCGCAATATGTAAAGTATGTTTTTCCTGCTTTACACGTTGAATGGAGTTTTGGAGTCCATGGGGTCTTAGTGTGTCAGGGATAGCGCATTCGCTTGCTTATGGGTTCATATGTGTCTATTGCGGTGGCATCACATAGCTGCTTACTAATTGAGAAGAAAGGCGAGCACGTTTTTTTCTTGCTCTTTGTAGCACTTTTCAGCACCCCCAAATGATAGTGGCAAATGTTCTTAGTTAGCCCCAGCGATGTCGCATGTCGGGGGGCTCTTTTATCAAACATGCAATGAAAGTGCAGCTGATTGCATCTTGCTTTTTACTTCTTGAATTTGTTCCACAGAGCTGGAAAAAAAAAAAAAAAACTGTTTGAAGTTTCCCTGCAAATTCTGACAGGCCTTGAAAATGCTTTACTAGTACATACAATTCTGACCCCAAATGGCATCTGGTATAGCTCTAGGGCCCTCTGGGCCAACATTAAACAGCTTGGCCCACATTTCAGGAATGGAATTTCATGTCTCTGAGCCAGAGAGAAGCTATAATTCTACCTGCTGGTTTTTCGGTGGCTGGTATGTGGCTTGCAACATAGGTTTTTCCAGCACACCATCCACCCATACCAACTTACACGTGTGCATGCACATAAAAAAACACTCATACATTCAGTCACGTACACACACGAATATAAACACGCACATGCTTATGTACACATGTGCATATATGTAGCCTCCGACATTCACACACCAATGTGAGCATAACCATACAAGCTTTCACACATACAGCCACACACAGATACACACACACAGACACAAATTCCACTGGCCTTGTGTGGTCTTCATCAAGCTGAGCAAATGCAACACTGCATGATGGGTAATTATTAAGCATGAGGAGAAGATTATGACAGGCTCATCTTTCAACGGTCTTAATTGGACCCTGGGCCGCACACATCTCTGTGTCTGTGGCTAAGTCTACTCCTCGTTGTCACAAGTGCTGTCACAATTACACCCCTTCTGAACGGTTATCTTATTTCACATGTGCAAAGCCACGCAGGAGGATGAGATTACATGCATTTTTTGACGCGCTCAAGCGTCTTTTCACCGCAGCAACAGTGGGTGGGGGGAGGATTAGGCTAGAGAAACAGACACTGCTGTACTCTGCTAACGGTTCTCACACCGTGCTGTGCTCTCGTCTTTAATGCGACCGAGCTGTGTAAACGCTCCAGATATTATGACCTATCAAGATTTTTCCAGGAGGACCATGAAGACCGTGTGTGTGTGTGTGTGTGTGTGTGTGTGTGTGTGTGTGTGTGTGTGTGTGTGTGTGTGTGTGTGTGTGTGTGTGTGCGTGCAGGACAAGCAGGAAGAGGTCAGGGGTTTGCTCCGGGCCCAGCACGAAGGCTCCATCGGACTCATATAAATAATTTGAAATGGTTTGTTAAGTGTTGACTGGTTGGTTTCTTGCTTCTTCTGCATGAGAAATGTTCTCATGCAGAACATGTGGAAGGATATGGACAGTTCCAATGATTCACCCTCAGCATTTTGCTTGAAGAAAATGGCTCTCAGGGGCAGATTCAACAAACCACACAGCTCTTAGCCTTTGCCATGCCAGAGAATTACAGCAAATAATACTCTCACTTACAGCTTATTTTTTTTAGTCTGGACAGAAAACAAAAAGAAAAAAAATACCTGGAACCATCACCAATTTTCTTGCATTCTACTTGGCGAAGAGCTTTACAATGGACTCAGTCCTCTGGTTCTGTTTCTATGAAGTGATGACTTCGGAAACACTCCATCGCTTAAAGCTGAACACTAATTTGGAACATAAATGAGACAGAGAGAGCAATAAGCAAAAAATCTACAAACAACATCAGAACAAGCTCAAAACATCACAGTGCACTTAATAAAAATCAGTTAGTGTGTGTACCCGGCAATTGTTTTCCACCAAAACGTTTCCTCAACATTTGTTTATATGTTCCTAATTGCTGTCAAACTGCACTTTTTTTGGGGAATTATTATTTTTTCATTTCCAGTATTGATGTGGTAAGACCGTTATGACATCGTCCCTATTTGTGCTAACTTGACATTCAAATTGAACATAACGTTTATGGATCTGCTGTGACAAAGACTGGGCTCATTAATCATGTGACTCGTGGCATTTAACTAAATGGAAGGAAATTATTTTTGAAACTGGCATGGGTAGTAGGACTTGACAAAATGCCAGGGAGCATAATACGTGCGAAAGTTTAAGATTTAACATTTGAAAAATGAGAGCTAGACTTGAAGCAGACCATGGTCACTTAATAAGAAAGATGTAAGTCTAAATTGTCATGTTTGAATGACAGTCCCAGGCCTCATTTGTATTGTATATACCGTATATGATATCCAGTTTATGCAATGCATTCTAATTCCTTTATTTCCCTCTCCCTCAAAAAATGATCAAAGATTTTGGGAAAATGTGTGTGTTGTGTTGTTGTTACAGCAGGTTTGTACAGAAACAGCAAGAAAACGTATATCTGTTTCAAGAACGACTGTCCCTCGAGCTCCTCCAGTGCAGTTTGACTTGTAGTTCTAGTAGACCCTATCAGCAATATTTGGTGCACTTAAGCCTTTTTTCAGTTCCACTCTGCAGTGTAATCCAACAAGGCTGGCTTCCGAAAGTGAAACATACGCTCTGTTGATTTTAAAAATCATTAATCCAGGTGATGGATTAATTTGGTTGAGGGGCACCGACGTTCAGGCCAAATCCCTCTCCTAAATATCAAGATCAAACAGTTGCACTGGTTTCCGTTCCACTGCCATGACCGCTGAAGGGTTGGATCTTTCATCCTCGATGCTCCTGGGGGAGTAGCGAGCGGCCTTCTTCCCCGCTGCACACTGCGGCAACCGAACCTGCGTCCTCCCCTTCACTCGCACGTCTTCGACTTGGGCGGCACACATGCTGTTCTATTTACACTTCCTTTCGTGCAGAGGAAAGCTTAATGATGCCTTTAAATTAGGCTACATCGCACTGCAGGGTGCGGTGGTTCATTTAACGCGGAATGAACCCGGCAGAGGTGACCAAAAACCCTTCGCTGAAAAACGCAAAATGGTTCCGCTCACTCGTTTGCGGCACGTTTCCGACGGCGTATGCGCCGTTGTAAGCACACGGCTGAGCTCACCTGTACAGATCACACATTAGCTCTGTGCCTCGCGCGTCTATACTGAGTGGCGGAGGTGCTGTGGTTCAGGGGCTGCTGCTGTATCCGGAAGGTTGAGGTTGTGTGTGTCAGAGTGTGTGTCGCAGAGACCAAGCTCGGGGCTCAAGTGGCCTCAAGCTCCGTCACATCACACACAACGGCGCCCATATGATGTTGACTACACCTTTTTTTTTTTTTTTTTCCGCTTCTTTCCTTCCCTTCGGTTCCATCGCTGCATTTATTTCTCATCTCTGACTCCTCCTAAGCTCACACTTTTCTCCGCGCGCGCTGTACATCGGCTCGCTGTGCCTGTGAACAGCGTGAGGGCAGCATTTCACTTGTCTGACAGAAAAGAGCAAAAGGCGAGATTCCCTGTAAAAAGTGAGCGCTTTTTTTTTTTTTTCCAATGCTTGCCATTGCCATAAATTCTTTTACCAGACAGTTGACATCGGCATTTCATATTGTGTCTTCCCTTATTTATTTAATCAATAAATAAACCCCCGCCCCCGCCAAGCGTGCACTCCAACACAAACAGCCTGTGATTTTAGAAATAATTGCCACCCACTTGTAAATTGTAATGATGATTATTTGAAAACCAATGTTACAGTTATAATCAAACATGACTCCACAGCTTGACCTCAATTTGTTATTCATCAACAACACAGAAACAAGCACAGGACACAAACTAGTTTTGTTTGCAACTAGAGAATGATTTAGCGCACTAATTTTCTCTGTCTCTCTTCATTAATTTTTATGAATGCCCACACAAAAAGCAATATACTGTATACTCAAATATGAAATAAAAATACGACAAATATATTTTTATAAATATGATAACATATTGATGCATTAAGATACAGTATATTTTATATTTACACTTTCATACATATATCTTATGCATATATTTACAGAGTGTAAAATTAATCCAACAATGCTAAAGTGCATGCTGTATTAATTTGTGGCAATATCTTTTTGTATTGTATGGATTATGTTATCATCATTATTTATTTATATTTATTTATGTGCATGGCAGACGTAATTAAGAAGAATTACTTACAAGATACCTCAAACACATAACTCGTAACCCTGGCACTTTTTTCAAAAGATCAACTTTGTCCCCATCGCCTTTTAAAAGTCATGAAGTTCTATATTGTTCTACTGAAAACGTTCTGAAAATAACTTGTGCGTTAAGTCCAGGGGAGAAAAGGCAACAGGACCTCTACTCCGCGTGCTTTAATTGGTGCTCACAGCACATGCCGAGGTGAGAGCAGAGATGTATTTTGCGAGAAGTGCGAGGGAATTGCCAGCTAATTACAAGGTGAGGGACGTTATATTTGTGAAAAAGATTAGTTGAGATTAAAATGTTTGAACTATGAAGCATTGAGTCCCACACATACACACATACGTATTTAAAATCACAGTTGTACCATTAGTCACAGGGAACACGATATTTAGCCAAGCTTAAAACCCATTACAAATTACAAATAACAGTAACAGATGTGCGAAGCATTTTAGTGCACACATACTGCTTAGCAATTATCCTTCAGCGCAAACGTACAAATATACATATGGTGCACAGTCACTGCACAGTGCATCATTCCTGTCAATGGCTCCCAGTAAAACATCAGTTTCAAGTCTTACTCACTATTAAAAAGGCACTTTGACCTTTGCACAAGGAAGTGATTGCACCTCATGCTCCCAGTCACACTCAGGGTTCTATAAATGCTGGACTGTGTCTCAAATTCTACACTATTTCCCTATATAGTGGACTAACTAGGATGTCAGCCTTTTCTAGAAGATCCTAGTTAGTCCACTGTATCGGGAACTACTGGACCATTCCAGACACAGACCTTGTTTCTTTGTAATTCCTCAGGGTCGTTTAAAACCAGCTGTGGGAAGAATATTTAGCTGTTAAGCACCTCATCTTTGGAATTCAGTCCTAAGCAAGCTACACATTTCTAGTCATGGACAATAAAGTTTTTCTAATTTAATCAAGTCTAATTTTATGTAAATGAAAAATAAAATATCCTTGCAGTAAGTGCAGGTGTAGAAAATGGCAATTTTTTTCTGTGCTACCGGCCTAATAAATCTCACCAGGGATGAGCGAGTGCGTACGAAAGGCCTTTCTCAAGAGGGTACAAGCAAAACGAGCTTGCCAGTTTTACTCCCTCCAGAAAGGCTTTGCAGTAACCTCCAGACGCTGCGCTGGTCTATATCTGTGCTTTACGCAAGCGAGAGTAAGACTGAATATTACTTTCACAAAATGTTAAACTGTGTTGACTGACTGGTCATAAATGTTGAAAAAACTGGTCCCATTCATTGACCAGGTGAGTGCTGCCCAATGGTGGTGGCTGAGATCAGCTCTGTCCGCCTCTTCACTGTAAAGTGCTTCGAGCTTACTGTGAAAACAGTAATACAAATGCAAGCCATTATTATTAATAATTGAGTGTGCTCCTGTTTACTCTCCTATATTACTGCATTCATGTGGTAGTGAACAATGAGGCATCATAGCAGCCCAAACACACAGCTGATACAGTATGTACAGCGTGCAGTGCTATGAGCTATGTTATACTATGCACAATTTCATTCATTACTCTCTCCTTTGTATTATTGAATTTCCATATTCTATCACGCGCTGACATGTACAGAATTGCCATGTCACATGGGCAACAATGAAGGATGAGAGCGAGCACAGCAAAGATGGTGGTGTACACTTAACGACCTAGGCTGTTTATATAAGTATATGTGGTCTCATATAAACACCCTAGGGTGTTAAATGTACACCAGCAGTGTTAAATCTACACCCACATTTTTGGTGCGAATCAGTGAATGCATAAAGGACAGCCCACAAGCTACGAGTCACCATAGCTGTTTACTGAGAATGCGATCAGTCGATGATATGGGCGATTAGAGAGGTTAAAACACTATCAGCATCCATGGTGCCCAAAACCGCTCTTTTTAGCAGGCAGAACAGGTAGCTGTTTGTAAAAAAATAAAATAAATAAAATAATGTGAAAAAAAATAAATAAAGGTGAATTGTCTCCATCACCATGGAAGCTACAAAGGAGAATGTCTCCTTCGATTACAACTGAATAATGCAGACATGCAGGACTGGGAGTGCACGGGTGACACAAGAGGAAATGAATAACTCCAGCCCATCAAAGCCCGCCGCTTTTCCGCGTATCCACTCCGCGGCAATAAACATGACAGACCGGCCCAGTGATTTATGATCCCGCGATTAAAATGACGTTCATTAATCCCTACAGATATCCCACAGCGCATTAATAATGGCTGTCAATGCAGACTGCCTCTCCATTTTTGTGCTCCATGTCCGACACTTTGTGTGGGGGCCCATATCTGGCCCATTACACTGACAGGGAGGGTGTAAACACCTGTGGGGGAGGTTGGGTCCGGCCAAAATGGCGGGGTGGGGAACTTATTGTTTTGAACCATGTCAGAACTTTGTAAATATGGCAGGCTTACGCTTCAATGCTTCATCAGCACAGTTCGAACCATTAATCATTCTGGAGTCTGAAGCTCAGTACTGAGCTCCCCCATGAAAAACGTTCCTATGTAGCTGCAGCATAAAATACGAACTTGATAAATTGTGCATTTATATAATAGGCTGTATAGTGCATTATATAGTGCATTATACGTTTTGTTACTGGCTATAATGCATCCAGAACTGAGTCTGCTTCTATAACAACTCCCTATAAGAGAGTGGTCCTAAGCCGTGGTCCTGGGGCCACATGTATAAAGAGTGCACGTTTCCTGAGTTTCCACGCCGAAGTTCAGATGTGTAATATAACATGTGCTGTGAGAATCTGCGTACCTCTGCACGCGATGGACACCATACATACGCAATGTTTGCGGTCCGTGTGATATGGCGACACCATGACTGAAAGGCAGAGGTAGAAAACTTTTTTAAGCAGAATTCCGACTTTCACCCTGAGCGTTCCCTTATGGAAATGTAATATACTGCAGTATATTTTAAATATATTGTGATGATAATTTTGATATATTTACAATATACTGCAGTATATTCTTTTTCCATAAGGGTTCTTTTACGCATTCTTTTACTTTTATACATTTTCATACAGTTTAATACATGTGGCCCCTGGAGTGTCAAGTGGAAGTTTTTTTTTTTTTTTTTCCACTCAGAACTTAAATGGTCAAGTAAAGCAGTTGATTACACGGTTAAAACACTGACCTGGTTTCTAGGGTGTGAATTGGTTGCTTATTTTAAGCTGAAAACATGAGCAGACAAATCCCGTGGATCTCCAGGACCAGGTTTGAAGACCTGTTAAGGTATTGCATTTGCTTAGGTATTGGTATTGCATTTTGTAAATAAACCCCTCTGCACTCAAAAATAATTCCTGCAATCACGGTGAAATTCACCTTTAATCAACACCTATGCCCTCTGGTCCTGCAGAACTTTCTTAACGTTCCTAGGACTGCAGAATAGCCACACATACGTAATTACTGCAGCTGATAAAAACCTGATTAAAAAATTAACTCTATTTATGTACTTTATTTTACTTAGCTTAGCAGCTTCCCAGTAGCCCTGTTAGTTTACTGTCTGTATATCACCTATTCATGCACACACTATACATTCAAGCCATTAAGTATTTTGCTCATGGGTGCCAAACCTGTAACC
Organism: Synaphobranchus kaupii; assembly: GCA_029718625.1. Classification (NCBI taxonomy): domain Eukaryota; kingdom Metazoa; phylum Chordata; class Actinopteri; order Anguilliformes; family Synaphobranchidae; genus Synaphobranchus; species Synaphobranchus kaupii. The sequence continues at coordinate 17,937,776 of CM056395.1, forward strand.
TTCTGGTTACACCATCGACTCATTAAGTGAGAGGCCACGCCGCCTGTGCTGTGTAGAGAATGCTTATGAAGGAATCCAGTGGCCCGTGAAGAGAAGTGTCGCAGAGACAGCCGCGTTGGCGCCACGCTGGGGTGAATCCCTTGGCAACGGTTTGTGCTGTTATTTACACCAGGGCATCAACAGGCAAAGGGAAGCCAAGAGAGGAAATGTCATCTGTTTTCACCTGCATCTCTGTAAAACCTTCATGAACACTGGGACCCTGGGACTCCCTATGCAATTCACCTAACCCCCCCACACCCCCGATCTTCCCCCACCTTGGCCACCGGTGCCTCTGAGCTCAGGCCATAAGGCACTTCACAGCAAGGCTCCCAGACTTCGAAAAACACGCTATGGTGCAGATTTGGACTTGGCTAAAGTGACGTGTTTGTGGGGGATGGTGGGGGTTGTAGTTCATTTCACTGCATAACCACCACTAAAGTTTTTTTCCCCCTTTATTTTCTTTGGATGTATTTCAGACACCTGGGCACACTTAGAGCTGATTAATTAGAGGCTGAGAATTCGGCAGAGAGGCAGCGATTTCATCCCGCTGCTCTTGTTCTGGAGTGGCTGGTCCCGTTGGGAGGGATCCCAATGTCTAAATTAGGAAACCTGGAACCGGGATTTTGTTTACCGTACAATTAAAATCTGTGGATATTGTAAGCCCTGCTCTCTGCGCAGAACAGCCCTACCAAAGTGGGTGCAGATGTGCCTGAGTTTTCAGTGCTTTTTGGAGGGCGCTGGCGATCGATTGTGTCCGCCGCAGTACGCCGGTTTGCTGAAGAATGTTTCCCATGAATAGGTATCAAATCCTATCTGGTGCTGACTGCATAAATGTACATTCTGCTAAGGCATGGGCGTGGTGTGTAATTTATCGTTTGTAGGCATGTAGTGGTGATTTGGTAGAGGGTGTGGTGCAGCCAATGGGCTGGGGGGATGGGATCGGGACCTAGTTGGGGAGGGGGAAGTCTGTTGACTTGGACGGGCTAAAGGGTTAATGCCTGGGCAAAGGGAAGCTTATTGAAACATTTGTTCAATCAGGCAACCAATCAAAACAGAGTGGAGGCGGGCAACACATTTGAAAGTGCTCATGTGGGAGGAGTTCAGCAGAGCAGATTCTTCTGTCGAGAAGAGTTGATAGCTAAAGAGATCATTTAACTTTATTTAAGTATGTCGTAAACACTTGAAAGCAATAATCTTGTGAAATAAAAAAAAGAAATGTGGTCAGCCGCAACAGCAGGCAAGCTAACTGACCAGCTAGTGTTAACTACATTAGTTACGAGCTAGCTAGCTAGTATGGTCATGGCTGGTGTGCTAGCTAGCTAGCATGGCAGGACACACTAAAAGTACATTATTTGTGGTTTTAGTCTTGTCACGAATGTCTCTTCTGACCCTCTGATCCTTGCACACGGGCCTAATCGAGGCTCAGGAGGGAGCAGAGCCACCAATCCTCTTGTTCAGTTAGCCAGCATCTGTCGTCTTGGAGGACATCTAAGCGCACAACAGGGGCGGCCATGTTCCATGCTCCCGCTGCCTTCCGCCAACAGGGTGACGTCTCAGAAGAGCTCACTCCTGAAACAGATCGGAAGGCCGTCTGCTTTTTCAGCGAGAATCCGGTGAGTGATCACCTCTCTGATTGGAGCCGTTGGTAGTTACGCCTGCCCCGCCTATGCCATAATGAGCTGGACAATATAAGCAGTGCAAGCCTAGTAGGATGGAATTAGCATTCCCTAAAAGCTCCACTGTGGCCTCCCGCTCCTCGGAATCATCTACTAAATGATCCTAAGATTAGAGCGCACTTGACTGTAATGCTGATCGTTCACCGAAATGGATGTCTTCATGCAGCAAGGAGGTTTTTTTTTTATTTCCATTTGAATTGTGCTAAGCTGTTCCAAGGGAAGGATTTTATAGCAAGGTCTTTATAGCATTGTGTCACTGCAGGTGGTACATGCTGAATCCAATTGCAGAGGATGAGATTTCTAGCGAGATGTAGTTTTTTCCCGTAATCCTGTAGATTTTAAGATTGTCACCTCCCTTTGCAGAATGAGCAGAAACAACCCAGAATCTGTTCAAATTTTAAGACTGAATATGATATGCCCCAGAGATCTTGGTCCAAAAACTATTTTATTTCAGGGCATATCCAGAAATAATGAATATCCAAACTGATGCCTAGCTGTGTCATATTTAATACATGAGGAAGATAACTGGTGACTGAATTTTGCGTTATTATTTTCCACCTATGCAGTATTCCTTTGAACAGAACTATTTGTTTAGTCTATTGCAAAATAATGTGCAATTTACTGAACTTACAGCCTTGACCCATCTTTCTGCACATACTCCCATCTGGAGGTATTTTTTCCATATTGTCTTAATTTCTTCTCGGTGCAATGTGAAATTAGAGTATAGCTAGTGTGTAAAAGTGAAGGTGATAAAACAAAAAAAAGGTAAACGAACAAACAGAAACAGGAATAATATAATAACTTTATTTATATAGCACCTTTAGAAACACTGTTTACAAAGTGCTTTGACAGACATAAATAAAAGCAGAATACTCAGATCATGCAATGAAACATTAATAAACGGGGATTAAATTAATATGGGGTCAACATAAAGTCGATTCTAAACCGAACAGGGAGCCAGTGGAGAGAAGCCAGGATTGGGGTGATGTGGTGTCGTCTGTTAGAACCAGTAAGAAGCCTAGCTGCTGCGTTCTGAACTAGTTGGAGGCAAGAGAGTGACTTTTGGTTGATGCCAGAAAGGAGGGAGTGACAGTAGTCTAGTCGTGAGAAGATTAGGGCGTGGATTACTTTTTCCAGGTCGCTGTGTGATAGTATTGGTTTGATTCTGGAAATGGTTCTCAGTTGAAGGAAAAGCATTAGTTATCCAAATGCATATTTTTTATGATTTTTGTTTTGTGTGGTATTATCCCTTATTGCAGATTATTATTGATGAATTCTGCCTGAAACACAACGCACGCCCCTGAACACACCGAAACATACCTGAACACAGGTATGGTATAAGCATTTTCCTGTATTTTCTTACCTTCGCTTAGAATTTTGAGTTCTTTATAAGCAATCATGACTTCAGCTTCTCCAAAATGTATGAATGAGGGATAGACAGCAAGTGGCGGCTCCGCCTCATTGGCAGGTTCATGAAGCTCGACTCTCCCGTCGCCCGCCACCGCCGCGGCATCGGGGGAAGCGTGCTGGCCCCCAGCGTAATTCCACACGCAGAGCAGCGTCCGCACACCTTAACGGGACGGTGGGGTAATGAATAGGCTGCTACATCTGCAGCACCGGGCTGCCTGTTATGTGAGAGAGGAAGACAAATTGATCCAAACACTCATTCATCATTTGCTGTGCACCTTGGGCAGAAAACACAGCTCTCTGTACCTTAGAAACAGGAACCGTTGGCTGGAAAAACCCACACAGAACTATCACTAGCATGGCTGGCTTCAAGGAATTGGGCACTGAAAAGCAGGTCACCTGGTTTCCAAATCTGGGTTTCAAAAGAATAAGATTTATATATAATTCTATTCGATTTAAATGAACACGGGAAGAAAGTACAGACTATCAGCTTTAATTTGAGGGTGTTTACATTCATATTGGGTAATCCATGTCGGAATTACAGCCCAGACCCCCCATTGGTGTAGAGCAAAAGTAACGGGACAAATTAACATAAACTGAAATAAAGTCATCATATTTAGTACTTGGTTGCAAATCCTCTGCATTCAATGGCTGCCTGAAGTCTGAAAACCATACAGATGCTGGGTATGTTCCCAGGTGAGATGAGTATTATCCTGTTCCAGGCCTGTACTGCAGCAATCTTCGCATCCTGTTCGTTTGGAGTGTTTTGCCTTCAGCCTTGGTTTCAGAAAGTGAAGTAATTAATTTGGATTCAGGATGTGATTGAATTAGCCAATCAAGAACATTCCACTTTTTGGCCCAGAAAAAGTCCTTGGTTTCTTTTAGCAGTATGTTTGGGGTCCTGCTGCGAGATGAAGCGCCGTCCAATGAGTTTTGAGGCATTTGGTTGTATCTGAGAAAATAATATTTACATCGTCAATGAAGCCAAGTAAGTGAGCCAGTTCTAGTGGCAGCCACACATGCCCAAGCCATAACACTACCTCCACCATGGCTCACAGTTGGGGGCTACGTTATGGGAAGGATGTGCTTTGTCTTATCTGTTCTGTAGTGACTTCGATGACGTTTCTGTATGCACTTATTGTATGTCGCTTTGGATAAAAGCGTCTGCTAAATGACTGTAATGTAATGTAATGCTTTGGTTTATGAGCTGCTCTTTCATTTCTTCTCACTTTTCTTTTTCTATCACTTTGGAACAGGATAATACTCATCTCATCTGTCCATAAGACTTTGTTCCAGAACTTTACAGTTTTTTATGTACTTTGTTTTTTAGCAAACTCTAACCTGGCCATTCTGTTCTTGAGGCTTATCAGTGGTTTGCATCTTGCAGTGAACTCTCTGAGGTTATGCTGGTGCAGTCTTCTCTTTGTGGCAGTCTTGACACATCTATGCCTACATCCTGGGGAGTGTCCTTGACCTGTTTGACAGTTGAAAAGGAGTTTTTCTTCACAACTTAAAGTATTCTTTGGTCATCCACTATGGTAGTCTTCTGTGGTCTACCAGGGTGTTTGCTATTGCACAGTGCGTTCTTGCTTCCTAGCAATGTATGAGACAGATTTATTTTGACAAATGTTTTCGCAAAGTCTTTGATTTATTCAGATTTTTCAGCCTCATTCAGCTCTTTACTGGCATTGACACTTATTTGCTGCTCATGTTGAGAGACAACAAATGCAACTCCAAATGCAAATTCCACACCTAGAATCAGCTCTAGACCTTTTGTTAGCTTTCTGTTGAATGGACTAACGACACACAGCTTTCCAAGAAACAGCTGAGCAGTAAATTTTGCTTCCCTAAAATTAGGGGACTATAGGGGGCTGAAATTCAGACAGGGATCACCCTATATGGATGCAAGTGGACTCAAATTTAAGCTAACAGTCTGCACTTTAACCTATAATCTAATGTGCTGGAGTATAGAGGCAAAACAAAAAACAAATTGTGTCCCTGTTCCTATACTTAGCCACTTAAGCCCCTTTTCCATCAGGTTGTAGGAACTAAAAGAAGGCAGAAACTATCCACAACAGGGACTAAAACGGTTCCTGGAACACGTTTGTGTTTGCATTCCCACCGCACCTCGAGAACCATGAAGATTAGGCAAAACGAGGAAATGACCAACCTGGTCTCACAGCCCATTCGTATCTATTCTACGAAATTCCAGTCCCGAAAATTCGTACTTATTTTACGAATTAGCGATTGCACACCACGTGACTTTACGATTTTCTCCGATGAATTACGAGACAAAACGGAGATCCACCATTTTTATTTCACGGTCAAATAAAGCGAATGGGTAAGCTGCCGGTATTGTACTTATAGTTTATACTTATAGTTATAGTACATTCATAGAATACCTTTCTTATTTTGTAATTGCATTTTAATGCAATATGATGTATAATTCTCGAGCTTCTTCGTCTCTGCTTTATCTGTGTGGGTTGCAATTTATAGGCTAGTCTTGTAGGCTATTGCTTGTATTAAACTAGCTGAAGTTAGCTAGGTCTGTTCAGATCAGTACATACTGCATAGGCTGCAATATGATTATTAATGGATTTAGCTTGTGAACTAGGCATCAGAGCGTGTCGTTTTCGGTTCTTTTGAGACGTATAACATGAGAAAACCGAGCATATCTGTAATGGAAACAACCGCGTCTCCCCGTTAACTTCTGTAATGAACTGCGATTCCCATGATTCTGTGCGCTGTCTGTGTGTATTGCCCATAGACTGCAGAGACGTGACGGGTTGAATGAGCAGCTCCCATGGGAATCCATGGAACTGGTAAGCGGAAGCTGCCTCCAGTTTTTTTTTTATCTCGATGGTTGAACTTTCATTCATAAAACCAACAAAAACAAAAAGTCTGCCAGTCTGCAAATAACAGGATTCCTAAATGCTATATGCAAATCCCATATGCAAAAGGTCTATAAAAATCTTTTAAAAATCACATATGCCATATACAAAACTTAAATAAAATAAATATGTAGTAGAGAGCTAGCATATACATTTCTTGCTAAAAATTAAATAGTTCCCTAATACATGGTACTCCTTATAAAAAAAACATTGTATAAGAATTGTATAGAAATATATAATATAATAGGCTACTAATCAACATTTCCTTTTTATAAAAACTTTGCAAGTATGATCATATATGATTTTTACAGACCTTTTGCATATGGGATTACCTTCGTAAGCATTTAGGAATCCTGATATTTGCAGACTGGCAGACTTTTTGTTGTTGTTGGTAGTTTAAGCCAACACAATCTCTCAAGCATGGTACACAGCAGATATAGAATGTACAAAATACGCACTGTTGTTATTTATTTATAATAATAATAATAATAATAATGCAATTTTATTTAAAGCTTTTTTTACAGCAAAATCCTATTACACAGTTAAAGTAAAATATATAAAAACAATGGATAAATAAAACAAAAGACTAAAATGAACATGAAAAATATTCTCAAATCCAGAAGCTTGAGAAGCAATGCAATAATAATGGTATATAATGTAAGGAAGACTTAAAATTCAGTAATTAGACTATCAGTTTCCTTTTCAATTTAGAATTAAACAAATTTTGTAGGCTGATAACCACAATGATAATTTTCCATGCCAAATAAACGTTCATGCACGGCTCTCAAGCCTACAATACTTCGGCATAACCAGCAGGTAATGTGCGTATGTCAAGTGAAGACCTGACGTGGAGCTACGACCATTTCCACGGTCAAATGGAGTCACGTTGAAATTTTATAAATCACTACTTTGTCGTGATTTTTTTACGTACGCCACACGTAAGATCAAATTTGATCAAAAGTACTTTTTATAAATGAGGCCCCTGGTCTTGGCCCTTCTGCCCTTCTGACCATCTTCTGGCATAGACTCAAGACTCGCCTGTTTAGATTGCATCTTTGCTTCCTGAATTAATTGTTAGCATGCAAGTCTTGCTTTTTGTAATAGCATTTTAGGGGCATGTTAACAGTGATTTATACATCAACACTTGCCATGTTACTGACATTTTAGTTAATGTATTATTTAGACTTGTACTGTTTTTTTTTTTCAGTATACCATTGTTTTTTTATTGGACATTTCTCTTATATAGCAGTATTTCTCATTCCCCCCTCTACCTAACAGGTCAAGGAGAGGATATCAGCCTGCCTGGCTGACATTTCTATGTGGATGGCTACTCATCACCTGAAGCTCAACCTTCACAATACGGAACTGCGCTTCATACCTCACAGGACCTCCCCACTGCAAGCCCTCTCCATCACCGTCGACGGTACTATGGTGGCTGCCTCCCGCTCTGCAAGGAACCTGGGGATGGTCCTGGATGACCAGCTGGACTTCATGGAGCACATCAGGGCAACAGCACGGTCCTGCAGGTTCCTCCTGTACAACATCAGGAGGATTCGACCATACCTGACCACCTACTCGACCCAGCTTCTCGTCCAGACCATGGTTATCTCACGCCTGGATTACTCCCCCCAAAGTTTTCACACATCACCCCCCTGCTGAGGTCAGTCTACTGGCTGCCGGTTGCCGCCAGGATCAGGTTCAAAGTTCTGACCCTGGCCTACGCTGCAGCCAAAAGGACAAGCCCTTCCTACCTGCAAGACATAATACAACACTAAACTCCAGCTCGACCACTTCGCTCTGCTCGTTCGGACTGCGGAGCTTCTCCACCCTAGCTCCCCAGTGGTGGAACAAACTCTTCACTCCTCTACGTTTTGATCAAACACTGCCTGCACACCTCTTCAGAAACTCACCTTGACTGTTTTTCGCTTGTTTCCTGTTCCTTAATTCTTTGTTGATTTTATAGTTTATAATGTCTTGTTATCTTAGCCATAGCTTACTGTGTACTATACTCAATGTTCATGACTATGGATAGCTGCTATGTTATGATAAGAAATTAGCTCTATCTGAACTGATGTCATTGACCATCGGTATGCACTTATTGTGCGTCGCTTTGGATAAAAGCATCTGCCAAATGAATGTAATGTAAATAAAGTTTATTATTATTATTATTATTATTATTATTATTATTATTATTTTATGCAAACTTATGCACTTTTTGCCTTGTAAGTCGCTCTGTATAAGCGCATCTGCCAAATGAATAAATGTCTGTATTGATACACTTCTGTAATGTGATGGACCCTTTCTAGATTAAATAAGCTAAATGTCCAGCTAATAAAAGCTTGAAGACGCTGAAGTTCAATACGTCTCTGAGTGAATTAATACTAAATTTATTTTACAGTGCATTGTGTACGCTATATATTGATGCATTGTAAATTATCTCTTCTCTTTCAAAACCTGATTGCCAATATACGGCATATAGTAATAATGTTTATCATTTTAGTCATATAAAGGTTTGAAATTGTATATACCACAACATCTGATATTGATTACAATGAAAACACCAATTTAAAATGGGTGGAAAATTATTTTTATATAATTACGAAATTATAAAATCCCAGGTCATGGGATAGACTACATTAAAAACATTTTTTTTTTAAATATATATATTTTTTACATACAGCTGACACCCTTGTCATTATTATGTATTTAAAGGGAATGCTTTCATTACTACAAAGCTTTCACACTCGGCTACTACATGCTGTTCACTACTGTCTGCTTATTAATTATCAACCTGCTGGATTTGGAAAGCATTATAAATGTCTAGAAGTAGCTAAGATAATTATCTAAGTATTAAAAGTTGGGTTCATGTGAGTAGCGTGATCCCATTCACAATAAACGGAGGGCATCTTCGTGTGTGTTGTATCAAGCGGAACTACATTTCGGCGCCATTTTATTGCTTCGCGCTAAGGAAAGTCTTGCTGGGAATTGTAGTTTTCTGTGCAAATGTATTCCCTATATACGTAATTATCTAGGAATTGCTAATGTATTATCTAGCTAGCAAGCCAGTTATGCTAGCTACGCTAGATACTGCAATTTTCTGGCATGTTGACCACCCTGACATGGATTAATTAGAATATAAATATACCCAAATTGTAAACTATGAAATTAAATACAAGAGCTATGGAAGGGTCAAAGGTCACAACAGTAGGATTAGGGTTATGGGTTCCTTAAAATCTAGAGGCTTGAAATTCGGAACTATTAATATATCCATGGCCTACATTGCATAAGCAAAAGAACAGACCCCTAGCACACATAGACGCTCTATAGCACCACCTACAAATCTCAATTTTTTTAAAACTTTGACTCCTCCTACCTGAAGCACAAAGGCAGCCAAGCATCCCAAATTTAGTATACAAGGACAACTCAGCACCCCCTGTGACATATATATTTACATGTAAGCATAAATTAAACTTGTCCTAATTAATTTGACTAATGATGAAAAATAGATCTATGAAGGCTGTTAGAATGTTCATAGGTCATTTTGGGTTACTGCTGAACACTGCACTCAGCTTCCCAAAATCGTAGAAGCATGACATTTTGCTAACTGAGTCTCATCAGGGCCTCTAGCATGTACACCAAAAATTAGACCCCTAGCATGAACACAGACTCTGTAGCGCCCCCTTGAAAATGTGATTTTTGAACATTTTGGGCACTCGCCATTTGTACACCGAATGATGTATCATGCTGAAATGTCGGAATCTAGACCACCTCTAGACAAACTACAAATAATATCAGAACCAGATCTCTAGCTACAAAAAAAAAGTGCAGTATATGCTTTCAACAGGGGGCGCCACTTAAATTTCAGAATTAATGTACAACACTTTCCGAGGTGATTCTTAGGATCAAGCCGAGTCAGAAAACATCAGTCATAAGAACATTTCAGTAAAAAAGACAATATAAGACTGCCATCTACCTTTGACTATTAATATTAATATTAAGCTATTAATAATGAAAATGTATATCCTGTCTACCAGCAGCTAAAACAGGCGTAGCTAGCTAGGTACCTAGATCTGGTTGAACGTAGCTAGCATAACTGGCTTGCTAGGTAGATAATACAATAGCAATTCCTAGATAATTACGTATACAGGGAATATATTTGTAAAAAAAAAAAACTACAATTCCCAGTAATACTTTCCTTAGCGCAAAGCAATAAAATGGCGCCGAAATGTAGTTTGATACAACCGTAAACACACGAAGATGCCCTCCGTTTATTGCGAATGGGACCACGCTACTCACATGAACCCAACTTTTAATACTTAGATAATTATCTTAGCTACTTTCCAAAGTAGCTTTCCAAATCCAGCAGGTTGATAATTAATAAGCAGACAGTAGTGAACAGCATGCAGTAGCCTAGTGTGAAAGCTTTGTAGGAATGAAAGCATTCCCTTTAAATACATAAAAATGACAAGGGTGTCAGCTGTATGTAAAAAAAATATATATTTAAAAAAGAAAATTGTTAATGTAGTCTATCCTATGATCTGAGATTTTATTGGTAATTATATAAAAATAATTTTCTACCCATTTTAAATTGGTGTTTTCATTGTAATCAATATCAGATGTTGTGGTATATACAATTTCTAACTTTTATATGACTAAAATGATAAACATTATTATTACTATATGCTGTATATTGGCCATCAGGTTTTGAAAGAGAAGAGATAATTTACAATACATCAATATATGGTGTACACAATGCACTGTCAAATAAATGTTGTATTAATTCACTCAGAGACGTATTGAACTTCAGTGTCTTCAAGCTTTTATTAGCAGGACATTTAGTTTATTTAATCTAGAAAGGGTCCATCACATTACAGAAGTGTATCAATACAGACATTTATTCATTTGGCAGATGCGCTTATACAGAGCGACTTACAAGGCAAAAAGTGCATAAGTTTGCATAAAATAATAATAATAATAATAATAATAATAAACTTTATTTACATTACATTCATTTGGCAGATGCTTTTATCCAAAGCGACGCACAATAAGTGCATACCGATGGTCAATGACATCAGTTCAGATAGAGCTAATTTCTCATCATAACATAGCAGCTATCCATAGTCATGAACATTGAGTATAGTACACAGTAAGCTATGGCTAAGATAACAAGACATTATAAACTATAAAATCAACAAAGAATTAAGGAACAGGAAACAAGCGAAAAACAGTCAAGGTGAGTTTCTGAAGAGGTGTGCAGGCAGTGTTTGATCAAAACGTAGAGGAGTGAAGAGTTTGTTCCACCACTGGGGAGCTAGGGTGGAGAAGCTCCGCAGTCCGAACGAGCAGAGCGAAGTGGTCGAGCTGGAGTTTAGTGTTGTATTATGTCTTGCAGGTAGGAAGGGCTTGTCCTTTTGGCTGCAGCGTAGGCCAGGGTCAGAACTTTGAACCTGATCCTGGCGGCAACCGGCAGCCAGTAGACTGACCTCAGCAGGGGGGTGATGTGTGAAAACTTTGGGGGGAGTAATCCAGGCGTGAGATAACCATGGTCTGGACGAGAAGCTGGGTCGAGTAGGTGGTCAGGTATGGTCGAATCCTCCTGATGTTGTACAGGAGGAACCTGCAGGACCGTGCTGTTGCCCTGATGTGCTCCATGAAGTCCAGCTGGTCATCCAGGACCATCCCCAGGTTCCTTGCAGAGCGGGAGGCAGCCACCATAGTACCGTCGACGGTGATGGAGAGGGCTTGCAGTGGGGAGGTCCTGTGAGGTATGAAGCGCAGTTCCGTATTGTGAAGGTTGAGCTTCAGGTGATGAGTAGCCATCCACATAGAAATGTCAGCCAGGCAGGCTGATATCCTCTCCTTGACCTGTTAGGTAGAGGGGGGAATGAGAAATACTGCTATATAAGAGAAATGTCCCATAAAAAAACAATGGTATACTGAAAAAAAAAACAGTACAAGTCTAAATAATACATTAACTAAAATGTCAGTAACATGGCAAGTGTTGATGTATAAATCACTGTTAACATGCCCCTAAAATGCTATTACAAAAAGCAAGACTTGCATGCTAACAATTAATTCAGGAAGCAAAGATGCAATCTAAACAGGCGAGTCTTGAATCTATGCCAGAAGATGGTCAGAAGGGCAGAAGGGCCAAGACCAGGGGCCTCATTTATAAAAAGTACTTTTGATCAAATTTGATCTTACGTGTGGCGTACGTAAAAAATCACGACAAAGTAGTGATTTATAAAATTTCAACGTGACTCCATTTGACCGTGGAAATGGTCGTAGCTCCACGTCAGGTCTTCACTTGACATACGCACATTACCTGCTGGTTATGCCGAAGTATTGTAGGCTTGAGAGCCGTGCATGAACGCTTATTTGGCATGGAAAATTATCATTGTGGTTATCAGCCTACAAAATTTGTTTAATTCTAAATTGAAAAGGAAACTGATAGTCTAATTACTGAATTTTAAGTCTTCCTTACATTATATACCATTATTATTGCATTGCTTCTCAAGCTTCTGGATTTGAGAATATTTTTCATGTTCATTTTAGTCTTTTGTTTTATTTATCCATTGTTTTTATATATTTTACTTTAACTGTGTAATAGGATTTTGCTGTAAAAAAAAGCTTTAAATAAAATTGCATTATTAGTATTATTATTATTATTATTATTATTATTATTATTATTATTATTATTATTATTATAAATAACAACAGTGCGTATTTTGTACATTCTATATCTGCTGTGTACCATGCTTGAGAGATTGTGTTGGCTTAAACTACCAACAACAAAAAAAAGTCTGCCAGTCTGCAAATATCAGGATTCCTAAATGCTTACGAAGGTAATCCCATATGCAAAAGGTCTGTAAAAATCATATATGATCATACTTGCAAAGTTTTTATAAAAAGGAAATGTTGATTAGTAGCCTATTATATTATATATTTCTATACAATTCTTATACAATGTTTTTTTTATAAGGAGTACCATGTATTAGGGAACTATTTAATTTTTAGCAAGAAATGTATATGCTAGCTCTCTACTACATATTTATTTTATTTAAGTTTTGTATATGGCATATGTGATTTTTAAAAGATTTTTATAGACCTTTTGCATATGGGATTTGCATATAGCATTTAGGAATCCTGTTATTTGCAGACTGGCAGACTTTTTGTTTTTGTTGGTTTTATGAATGAAAGTTCAACCATCGAGATAAAAAAAAAAACTGGAGGCAGCTTCCGCTTACCAGTTCCATGGATTCCCATGGGAGCTGCTCATTCAACCCGTCACGTCTCTGCAGTCTATGGGCAATACACACAGACAGCGCACAGAATCATGGGAATCGCAGTTCATTACAGAAGTTAACGGGGAGACGCGGTTGTTTCCATTACAGATATGCTCGGTTTTCTCATGTTATACGTCTCAAAAGAACCGAAAACGACACGCTCTGATGCCTAGTTCACAAGCTAAATCCATTAATAATCATATTGCAGCCTATGCAGTATGTACTGATCTGAACAGACCTAGCTAACTTCAGCTAGTTTAATACAAGCAATAGCCTACAAGACTAGCCTATAAATTGCAACCCACACAGATAAAGCAGAGACGAAGAAGCTCGAGAATTATACATCATATTGCATTAAAATGCAATTACAAAATAAGAAAGGTATTCTATGAATGTACTATAACTATAAGTATAAACTATAAGTACAATACCGGCAGCTTACCCATTCGCTTTATTTGACCGTGAAATAAAAATGGTGGATCTCCGTTTTGTCTCGTAATTCATCGGAGAAAATCGTAAAGTCACGTGGTGTGCAATCGCTAATTCGTAAAATAAGTACGAATTTTCGGGACTGGAATTTCGTAGAATAGATACGAATGGGCTGTGAGACCAGGTTGAAATGACAGGAAAAAAAACCCAGTTACGTTTAAGAAGTATTCTGGTCTTTATTCTTTTGTTTTTTTTGCAATCCTGCTTCAGTTGTTTTTTCCAGGCACTGTTTAACTGAGCGGTCTATGCCCAGTTTGGCTAAACACATATAAATCTTTTGATAGACCTTTTCGTTTGGTTTTCCACTCGTCCCATATAAAGAATACAAATGTTGCGTTCCTTATTGAATCGATACAGGACGCAATTTGTTCCACGACACAAAGTTTCATACACACACAGTCTTTCACAATAGTGAGAATAACATAAACATCAATAAAATCAAACTAGTTTCACATGAAATGGTCTAGATGAGACCCAGAATCAGTAGCAGGTAACCGCTGCAAGCACCTGTTTTTCATTGCATGAGCGAATGTTGTTGACTGTGTAAAATTTGGACATTGTCATTGGTCTGTTTTGTCTGGTTTTTGCCATTTGCCTTTTTCGTTTGTTTGAAGGCTGCTAGCTGTCTAACTGCTGCTATATGTTTTTCTGGCTGCTGTTAAATGCTTTTCTGTTGCCGGTATTTAAAAACGGTGCTTGTGGTCCGCTTGGAAATATTGCATTTGACCAATCAGCGATGTTCAGTACTGCAAACTCCTCCCGATTAGTTCTGAACCATCAAAAAAGTACTACCTTGCAAGCAGAGGGACTGAAACCGTACCGCAGGAACCAAAACCGGCCCCGGTTCCTCTGGTGGATAAGGGGCTTTAGTTCCTGAGTTCCGGAAAAGGTTCCTGCAGTGGAAAAGGGGCTTTAGTCTCAGTTTGAAAGAACAGAAACCGGTATAGTAGATGGAGGAAAACTTTTTCATGACTTAGAGACATCCCTGACAAATTTGGGTTGAAGAAAGCTTCAAAGTTGGGCAAAAGCAGGTACCCGGGGAACTAAATAAATAAATAACTGAGATTTGCAAGGTTTTCTCAAGAATGTTTAGTCTGTTTAGACTGCTGCGGTTTCTCCTCTCAGTGTTAATTAGTGAACTGAGATTTGCAACTTGTGTGCCATCACACACTGCATGGCAGTTATTTTTATACAAGTTTAAAACACTGAAGCAACATATAATTGTATTTTGACAATTTCACAACATCTTGGCTGAAAATTCTATTTTGAAATTGTTTTGTTTTGGTTACTTATTTATTCTGGATGTGTATCACGTTTATATCTAGTATATTAATACTAATAAACTATATTAATCGGTAATCGCACTGGCTTCAATAGATTTCTTCTTAATTTGACTCACAATTAAATGCAGGTGGTAATTTTCCTTTTACGAACAAGGTTAGGTGAACATTTTTGGAGGACAAAAATTGTAACGGACCAATGTTGACTGATATCAGGCCGCTTCATTATGAGCTACAACAAGTTGTATTTATGAGCACAGATGAGCGCGCGCATGTTTGATATAGGTTCCCACTCTGGTTCCTCCTCTGTACGTATAAATGTGAGAAGCATTCCCAGTTGAGATTAAAGCCTGTGTTTGTAGGAGGGGGGGTTGTATCTAGCGGTCCGCCTGGCGCAGGGAAAGTTGTGTTTTCTCCCAACAGGCTGCCCGCCTCTTCACGTATCTCTCCGTGGCAGCTTCCTGCGGTTAAATAATTTTTTCATTGACGTTCCACAAACGAGGGCTTCCTGAAGCTGGGTCTAGGGCTCAGCTAACCTTTGCAACACCTTCCCCCTCCGAACCTGTGATTCTGAAATATATTGCATGTCGTAAAAGAAGCCTCAGCGAGGAGGCAATCTTCTGCTCCATCGACAAGCTGTCAAAGGTTTATATGAATAGCACTGTGCCAAATACTTACCAGCTCCATCTCACAGCCAACGCACTAAACTAAAGCCCCCCAGCATTGTTTTTGGGGTCTCAGAAAGGGTGTGTCAGAAGCCAAATTGGCACCACTGTTCAGAGGCGGGGGGTCAACCTGACCGAACTTCTGTTTCAGCACCTTATGAGGTTGCTCATACTTGCTAATGATTACAATCTTGTCACACACAAATCCCAATCTGGGCTTTTTGTTGTTGCGAGCTCACAAGCGATATGCAAAATGCAGTTACTGGTGACCCACGAAGTCATTGTAATTAAGGATTCCATTAAAGTAAGAAGCCTTTTCAAAATAAATTGACACCTTAAGACAATTACTTATAAAAAAAATCCACCAGCGACATTTTGATTTAAAAAAAAAAATCCCATTAAGACAGAGTAGAGGAATGCAAATGCTAATTTTTGCACTTTGTAGACCTGGTGAATGTGTAATGTACTCTGTATACAAAAATACTTCTTATATAGCTCATTGGACATGCATGATGGAGTCGCATGAACCAATACCTAGTATGATAAAGCATGACAGCAATGTTACAGAAGATACTGTAGATGGAATGGTGAGTGTTAAAAATCTCAGTCACTTCCCTCGGGCCAGTTACAATCCTGTAAACAGCCAAATTCAGTCTTAACATCTCCTAATTGTTTTGAAGTGCGTCCTGGGAAATGTAAATGTACTGGTTAGAGGCACAGAGAAGGCCCATTGGTGGGTAAGGGGGTTTGATTCCAGGACGTGTTTCAGACCCCATGGGCTGTCCAGTTTGTTGAATCGGACGAAACTGCATGCCTCGACCATTATACTTTAATAACGAGCTGGAACAGGGCAGGTATGATCTGGATTTCAACCAGGCTTCTTAAAAAAAAAATTAATAAAAACACATATTTCCTTTTCCCTAGTGGCTAAATGCAAGAGCGGCAGATGTACAACTCGGTTCATTTCAGGTGATTCACATTCCAAGTAATTTGTCCCTTTCTTCTCTGCATATAAAAGGCTCACTGGCCACATAGTTTTGCTACAAAAACAGGGTGTAATTACAGCTATCAGTGCTTGGCCAAGGCAATGTGCTGCTGGCTGCTTTTTCGACACAGAAATGCCTGACCTGCCTGCTATTGGACACTTTCCACAGGGAGTTTTTTTTTAAAACTTCTTCGGCAATTGGTATGGACAACAAGACAAAGAAGTTAAAGCATTAAATGGATAAGCTATGCAGATCTCGGAGTTACCGCTGATCTCTGCCTCGTTCGTTTTGGGAGAGACAAAACCTGCCAGGAGGCTCACACACAGATTCAGCTGTGATGAATACCTTTCTTAAGGCTGCTGTGGTCTGTCTGGGTCGGGTCCAGCGTATTATTAATGTGGATGATCAGTGCCTGGATAAATCTACCATGGCTGACGATAAAAAGAAATGTAAAAAAAAAAATCCCAAACTCTTTTACCCTGGCTCCCAGGTTCTTTAATGATGCGGTGGCGGACTGGCGGTGCGATCGGGAGTCACGGGCAGGGTCGCTGCCGGCTGGCCTTTTAAACCTGATTATTAGCGCGTCATTGATCGGCGCTGACAGGCGGATGGCGGTTCATTCCAGCTGGCTGAGCTCTGAGCTCTCTATCATAGACAGCTGTGGACTAACAAAGCCCCCCCCTTCCCCCCACACACATAAAACATAGACAGTGTCACAACCTGGCCAGGGAGTACAAGGCCCCTCCCCTCATAATTTGGTAGCTCTAAATGGAGCCCCCTCAGTGGACAATTAATAATGCTTATTATTATTATTATATTATTGATGATGATAATACAAATTCTAATAATAAAACTCATCATCATCATCATAATAATAATACAATTAAAATATAAATGATTAGTCATGGTATTTGTTCTGCACCAAGGTTGTGTAATTAGTTTTGCGTGCGCTAAAAGGTTTTGCACACGCTAAAGGTCTTAGTAAATCAGGCCCTTAACATATATTTATTGCATGGTGTTGAAAGCACTTTCCAACTGAAAGTACTCTTAAAATGAAAGATTCTAATTTTAGACATGTAGAAGCTTCAGGCACAGGATGTGAGAGGGTGAGTTTGAATGACTGCTTTCAATAAATCAATTCAAAGTGGCTCCTACAACACCTTCCATTTTATTCCACACTCAAAAACATTATTGGATTTGAAAAGCAGCAGCAACGAGCTGTGACAGAATTAGTACTTCTGCATTTCTAAATTTATATTAGAAAGTAGGTTTAGCAGATGATCCGCACAAAATCCAGACAGAATAAAAAGAAACCAATTTGAATGATTTTGGTCTATGGTTTGAGTAGAATCAAATCTACTGCCTTCACAAAACCATGCGACAAAACATATCACCAGCCAGCCAGTTACATACAAGGTATGCCTGGCTTACTACACAAAAGCCACAGCCTTCTGCTGCAGCATGCTAAGCGCAGTCTTATGGTGTTTGAAGGAGATGGCCTCAGAGCTTGGCTCCAGCAGCATTCTCCCATTACTGATCACATTCAAATGTGCCACACACAAAAAAAAGAAGTAATAAAATTTCAGCCACTGGCACCTTTGCATGTGGTGTGGTGTCCAGGGCTGATGCCGACTTTTCGACATTCTGTGAGTGCGGTCATCCAAACTGACCAGACGAACGGACGGCCGGCCAAGTGACCCACTAAACTGCCCCCACCACACCCCACACCCCCCTTTCTGTTGGCCAGTTGGCAGCCTGGAACAGCGGCATTAACGGGATATACCGGGTCTGCAGGCAAGGCTTCATTTAACCCAGGGATTAGGCAGCCTGTCATTGCTTCTCTTGTTTAACTCTGTAAGCTGAAAGAGTGTTGTGGCCCCAAGCTCATCCCACCCACCCATACATCAGCTCAAAAGGCATAAATACTAAGAAATGAGGGAGAAAGAGAGAGAGAGAGACCTTTGATACTCCTTTATTTTAGCCACTCAGGGCATCAATAAGGTCACACAATCACGTTTGCTATTTTACAGGAAAATCGCTGCAACACAGAACAAAAAAAACAACAAAAAAAACCCCCCAAAAACACACAAAACCAAATAAAGAAAACAAAAGAACAAAAACAAACAAAAAGACAAACAAAACATCTGAGAGAGAGAGAAAGAGAGAGAATTATTGTGTTGTGTGATAACTGGGAGATAGCGAGCTGGTTTTTTGTGAGCAAAGACAGGCCAAAAGAGCAAGAGAGAGAGAGAGGAGAGAGAGGAGAGAGAGAGAGAGAGAGAGAGAGAGAGAGACAGACAGAGAGAGAGAGAGACAGAGAGAGAGAGAGAGACAGAGAGCGAGAGAGAGAGATAGACAGAGAGCGAGAGAGAGAGAGAGAGACAGACAGAGAGAGAGAGACAGAGAGAGAGAGAGAGAGACAGACAGACAGAGAGAGAGACAGAGAGAGAGAGAGACAGAGAGACAGACAGAGAGAGAGAGAGAGAGAGAGAGAGACAGAGAGACAGAGAGATCTTTTTGAATGTACTGATCCACTTTCTCAAACTGCCCAGGCCAGATTATCAGTGTAATGGAGACAGACAGAGAGAGAGAGACAGAGAGAGAGAGAGAGACAGACAGACAGAGAGAGAGACACAGAGAGAGAGAGACAGACAGAGAGAGAGAGACAGAGAGAGAGAGAGAGACAGAGAGCGAGAGAGAGAGAGAGACAGAGAGCGAGAGAGAGAGAGAGACAGACAGAGAGAGAGAGACAGAGAGACAGACACAGAGAGAGAGAGAGAGAGAGAGAGAGAAAGAGAGAGAGAGACAGAGAGACAGAGAGACAGAGAGATCTTTTTGAATGTACTGATCCACTTTCTCAAACTGCCCAGGCCAGATTATCAGTGTAATGGGCAGCTAACGATGCCTCAGTCCGTATCACATTTCAGCAGGAGCCTGCTGCCAGTTTGAGGCCCCCACAGTTCAGTGACCTGCACGGGGAATTAAGCACTTTTTTAAATGGAAATGCAAATGAAAGCAGAGCCGGCGAGGGGGTACGCGGACGCGGGGAGGGAGGGGGTACGCGGACGCGGGGAGGGTGGGGGTGGGGGGGGGAGGTGCGATAGTCTGGAAAATCTGCAGGACGTTTAAATGGTTTTTTTATTTTTTTATTTCCCAAAGATCGTTTAATTATCTTCTGCATCTGCAGACGCTCAACCGCGATAATATTAATTATTATGTCTAAGAACATATCGAGTGAGGTGTTTCCCCCACACACAAATTGATATTCTCAAAAGATGGTCAATTATAAAGGGCGACACTTAACAATAAAGGGTTCTGTCAAAAGTAAATTGCTGTGTGGCCAAATGCACCACTCAAATGGAAGTAAAATAAATGGCCAAATTACTATTATTGCTCTTTTCATTAGTACGAGGATATGCGAGGCTCATCAATCACTGAGGCTGAAATCATAACACGTGACGAGGACCACTGACAGCTTCCTCCGCTCAAACGCTCAGCCACTGGTTGTGCTGCGGCTGTGCTGCACCTTACGGCGACAGTGGAGAAGCCAGGTCATGGTCACAGGTCATTTTCTCAGAGAAAACCAGGTTTGGAGTGACTGTATAGGCACTGCCGGTACTATCATGCGGATTTGGATCAGGCTTTTGAAAGCAGTGCTGCCATCGAGAACCAGGATTAGACTCAGTGGACAAGAGACATATGACAGACAGCACACAGGGCTCAAAGAAAAATAACGTGATGGGATTGCTTTAGAACCAGCAAGTGAGCCTGGCCAATCGGTGTGTACACATGATTCTTTTTGAAAGACTAAACCCATGATTCGACCATAACTGCAGCAATTGTCACCTCTAACAACTGTTATTCTTGCTTTAAAAAAAAAAAAATGGATTTGTGGTCATATGTGTCCAAATAAGTTTACTGCCCATCAAAATTAAGCTCTATGTATGTACGCATCTTCTCAGGAAAATATATAATATGGATTTTTTTTCAGTTCTAAATTGTATTTGTTATTAGATATCGATTATTTGTATAGCTGTGGCTGCTCTGGATCTGGAGGGATTTTGATGCATGGGCCCTTCGCCGGCTCATTAGGCAGATAGCTGATTTTGGCACAGTCGACGGTGACATATAGCCTGCAGAATAACGTCAAGTCTGAAGAAAATCAAGAAAGAAAATGGCAGAAATTAACCAATACAACCCTCTTATCCAGAGAACGGCAGTGCAATCAGTGAGATTTAAGCTTGGTAAACATAGTGTGCTGATGTTTGCCACCCGCCGTGTTCACAATTAGCGCTTTACAAGCTGCTGCGACATTAGAACCAAACCAGTCCCAGGGTAAGATGACTCATTGAAACAGAGATATTACCCTGCTCCGTCAAGAAGGAAGCCAGGTGAAAAGTAAAATTACAACAGCGGGCACAACAGCACCAGCGTTGCAAGTTCCCACTTATTATACGCAAGTCTTGGTTTATTTATTAATTTTTTTATGAAGTCATGTAGCTAAACTGAGCCCCTCGCCCAGCACCTTTCCTCTGCCTGATTTTGGACTGTTTACAGACATGGTTGCTTTTTCTCACAAGAGTTGACAACACTGTACAGCACCTCGACAGTGAGAAGGTGTAGAAGTGTTTTGAAATATGAAGGAAGAATATGCTTAATTCCTTAAAGCGTGTGAGGGGGGGGGGGGCTTTTTGGTGAACCAAATCGCTGCGGTTGGAAAACTGAAGCAGACATACTCCTCTCGGTATGGTAAAGTACGGTCATGGCATGATACGACCATTCACTGTGTCCCCTCTATAAAAATCGTTTCAGACTCCCACGTGACACTACCTCCACAGGTGCTAGCAGACACAAACAACAACAAGTGCATTTCACTGTGACATGGCCACATCATTTATTTTACTTATTTTATATGAAAACTGTGAATCTGATGTTATACTTATAGCACGGTATTATTCTAAGCCGAGTGGCAAAAAATAATTACCAGTTTCTTCTCACTCATGAAAATATCATGTGAAGAATTAGCCACCTCCAAAGTAGCTTTATTTCATGAAGCTGGTGAGCTGACACATTAAATTGACTAAGTTGTAAATGACTGGGGAATATTTGACAATTAAAAATGGTGTGCAGAGTGTGCTAAGTGTAATTAATGAAAAATAGCTCAAACAAACACAGTGCTAGACTCCCATCATCCCTTAATAACACAGAAGTTCACAGAACACTATCTTCTGATTACGTCAAAGTAAAATGCCATCAGGTACAAGTACAGCTTACAATTTGGACTATGAGCATGCAAATTATCTTCTTTTGCACTGACTAGGAATACCATCAGCTATTTAATAGTAAAAAAATAGCATAGGTTTCTTTAAGTAAGAAAATGTTTTCTTGATTAAACTATATTTTGATCTTTCCACTTCTATAAAAGAGGTTCTATCAGCATAACAATTGTGAGATGAGTATATTTCCCTCCCTCCATACTTGAGAGCTGATGAGCACTCTTCAGAAATCAGAAAAGCGGAAAGTAGCATCTGCGGTTAGCCTTAACGTCTGAAAGTAGGGCCGGGCGATGTACCGCATTGATAATTACCGATCGCAATTACGGCCATTGCCAGCATGTGGGGCATTGCCTTTCTTTTCGTCTTTTTTTCTTTAATTACACCTGATGCGGTAGTAATCTAAACTTCAAAGCCCACGCAAAATTCTTCCGGGGGAAAAAAGACATCATCACTGTCTTGGGTGTTGCGCCTTTCATGCGATTGACAAAGACGCATCACATGATCACGTGGAAGCTGCAGGACCTTGCTGCTGATTATCAACACTTAATAGATATCAGCGCTGATGTTTTTTTCCAGAAGCATTTCACGTGGCCTCTGAAACTTAGATGTTTACTGCCGTATATCAGGTATACTTATAGAGAAAAAGACAAAAAGAAAGGCAGTACAACGACCGTTGTTGCAGTCGATAATTATCAATGCAGTATATCGCCCAGCCCTATCTGAAATACATTTCACCCTTCAGGGTTATCAACACTTTATTTGATTGATGCAGTGGTGCAGTTTCCATTTTTCGAGTGTGGTGTACATGGTGCTACTGTGTCCCGTGGTACGGGTATGCCTACTCATCACATTAATGGCCATTCAGTCTTTCGAAACAAATTCCTCTTTCAAAAGGTCAGAAGGCTTAGACTTACCCTACGGTTCCGCTTGGCTGTTCTCTGATGAAACTAACAACAGTTGAAACAATTATTCTCTGTTGATTATGAGAATCCCCCCCCCCCCCCCCCCCCGAACATTCGTCTGAACTGAACATTGCTTAACACCAGTATTCCCGGCTAACACATTTTCACATTTGCCATTTAGGAGACAGCTATCTCTCTCGAGCGACTAACACATTACGTTTTTACAACTGGATATTTACAGGAGCAATCACTCAAGGGAACAATGGCAGTGCCCCAGACAGGAATCGAACCTACAAATTCTGAGTCACGGTTCCCGGTTTCCTGATCATTGCACTACACTGCCGCTCATTCTTTAACTTTTTAACTCTCTAAAGCAGTGAATCCCAATCCTCCTCAACACAGGGCCCAGCGCATAAGCAGATACTGTACATTTAATGTGACAGACGAATGCATGCAATGTGCAGTGGAACATACATATAAAGAAATAATGTGAATGTCAATGGGGCAAATGCTTGGGCACATTCAAATGCTTGTGAATGTGAGTTGTAAGCATATAGCCTAAGTTTTTACTTTTACACGCATGACAGACAGCTAGGGCTTAGGGAAATAATCGAGTGCTTGAACATCTGGGCAGTAAACAGGAATCTCAATGGTTATCCCTCAGGTGTGCGATCGTGCGCTTAGACCTGTTAGTAATTATGAAATTATGGACTAATTAAGAGCTGTTGTTCAGTGCAAACCAATAAAATGACGTTGTTATGGGTGAGTGTGGAGAAAGCGAAACATGGGCGTACAAACAACATCGAGACTGACAGAGCAAAACAATATCCTACTGGTGCATTTAACGCCGATAGATTTATTTAATCTACGTCTGTTCCATAAAAATGAAACTTGAGACATTGTGGTATTATAGTGCTACTTTTCTTGCTTAGGTTTGTCACTCAAATGAAATGTTCACGTTAACCCCAGTTAGTTGCTATGTCTTTTATCTCCTGTGCATTTAGCACTTAACAAGTGAAAAACAAGCTGTCCTGTTTTTCATTGGAGTTTAATTGCGATAATCAAGGATTATTTACTGTGTGTGTGTGTGTGTGTGTTTGGGGGGGTGGTCAATTCATTCAATTTTGGCCTTTTGATGAAGTGTTATGCATTTATCCCATGATATTAATGATGAAGGCTAATGTTTCATTATGTTGTTTTTCACGTATCCTTTGAAGTCACCAAATGCGTTCACACTTAATTGATTTCACGTGATGTATACATTATTGAAAAGCCAGAGCCAGCCCAGGGTTAAAAGGAAGAGTCATTCATTGCATTAATTGGTCTGTTTCACTAGGAAAATTGAGGCCTTTCTTCTTTCTTAATTTATTTTCATTTCTGAAGGCCTTCCAGGAAATTGTGCCCGTACAAGCATGTGAATCAAACGTGTTGCGTGCTTCGAAGAGGAAACGAACTCTGTGCTCCAACGATGCTCCATTGCTGCATTCTAAAAATGTGGGAGTCTGTACCTTACTGTATTTGTATACCCAGCGAGCTGATGTTATCATTTTGATGACAAGTGTCAAATAAATCAAATCAAATTAGTTACAGATGCAGCATGAATTAATCTGGAGAAATGATCAGCTTCTTCAGCTGCCAAATGAATGTTCAATAAACTGCGACTCTGATTAGAGGTGAATCACCATCTAGCCCGTATGTGTCCGTTTGCCAGTTTTAATCTGGTAATCACCCCGGACATCTGGCCGGTAAACAGCTTCGTTGACTCGCAGGCCTCATTGTTAGCCATTTATTTGCACTTGTGTACTGCAGTGCCCACGTTTCTCATTCACACAACATATGCTTTCTGCTCATTTCTCTCTTTCAAGATGGCTTTGGAAAAAGCTCATGATATGACTGAATAATTCAATTTTTTTGTGTGAACCTGTTTATAACTTTGAATTCAGTTACATTGTATTAATTTAGCAGATGATCGCCCACTGTGATATACAATAAAAGAGTACATGATCACATTCAATTAGATTATAAGAGCAATGGTACTCTAACTGCGGGAAAAAATCATTAACACAGCCAGGTGGATATGCATCTGAATTCAATTAACATTTCTCCTTAACAATTAAATGCAAGCGTACTGAGTATGGTTTGGTAAGATCATTTCAAGTTGAGGGACATAAGGGTACAAAATAAATTGAGCATACAGTGCCCTCCATAATTATTGGCACCCCTGGTAAAGATGAGTAAAAAGGGTTATAAGAAAATTCACCTTTTTGTGAATTAGCTTAATCTCACACTGAAAAGATGAGAAAAATCCAACCTTCAATTGAAGTAAATTTATTCAGAGAAAAAAAAAATCCCTCATCAAGAAATAATTATTTTTAACAAAACCACGTGTGCCACAATTATTGGCACCCCTAGAAATCCTTATGAACAAAATGTAACTGAAGCATTTTTTAGAAGTTGATCAGAGTGTTTAGGAACTTTCAAACTGTAATCCATGACTTCCTGTTTCACTGGGGTATAAATATGAGGTGACACAGAGGCCATATTCCCTTATTCATACATCAACAAGGGAAAGATAAGAGAACACAATTTAAAGATAAGTCCTCCCTTTTCTTTCTAGCTAATTTACCACCAATGGATGTCACACTGCATGTGTGCGTGTGTGTGTGTGTGTGTGTGTGTGTGTGTGTGTGTGTGTGAGAGAGAGAGAGAGAGAGAGAGAGAGAGAGAGAGAGAGAGAGAGAGAGTGTGTGATTAAAAGTGTGAGCCAATGTCATGTTCCATGTTTTAACCAGTATTGAAACCACTTTTCCCACCTGTTTTGTATGCTCCACCTGTGTTGCCATGGCTCCCGGTGCTTTCCTGTCCATTCCGACCACATTAATCTGTCCTGAAGAGAAAGAAGCTACGAGCTTTTCAGGCACGCTGTTCATCAGGATTTGAAACGTGTTTTCTGTGTGAGCAATCTACCTGACTTGCTACCTGAGTAGCCTTCAGTCTCCCCATGTGTATCCCTTTTTCAGAACTAAGTACAATGGAAATCCTCATCCCTTTCAGAAATAATTTTACCCTATACGTCAGGTAAAAAATAGATTGAACAGTGTTCAGTGTGAGGTCATCTGGATGTACTGGGCAGCTCTTGAAGAGGGACTCTGCTAAATGTAGTTTAAAATTTCCCACTGTAGATGATTTCTACAATAGAGGCTTTACTTATTCCACTATTATTCATGACTTTATTTTATGTGATTTTGGCTATTTATTTGTCTCCACCTGAACAGATTTTCGTCTTTCACTCTTTATTAAATTAATGTTTGTGTTCTCACTTTGTACCGGAGCTCTCGTCTGTAGAAGAGCAGTCCTGGCATTTCAATATTTCAAAATTCAAATGTTCAATAGTGACACGGTGTAGATGCTAGTACACTTCTGGACTCATTTTTCAAGGCCATTTGTTCTTGAATTAAGGCATTAGTTTACTTTCAAGACAACAAGACCCTATGAATGGGTGTAGATACTCTGGCCTGGAACATGCACCAGGTAAGTTCACTCAGACGCTCATACAACCCCGAGAGCCAACAGCAGCCACTAGTCTACGTGGATTAAGTTAACTGAAATATTACTAAATTAAATACTACACCTGAAACTAAGGAAAATAGATTCCCTGCCCATGGCAATATACTTAATGACTGTTTAATTATAGATGATATCAGCAGTAATCAGCTGAATTAACCCTGTGTCTCTTGCATGTATTTATAAGTCAGAGTTAAATATGAATGTTGATTCTGGCTTTCTGCACTTTCTGTCTCAACACCAGGGAGTGTGACTGTCATCGTTCCTTAACGAGCTCTGTTCCTCCAGCTCAATCGAGTGCAGATCTTTCGGAATTAGCATACACATCGCAGTTGGTGTGAGAGACGTGCTGCGTGTCTGATAAATTATGCACATCAAAAAAATTGGTCATGAGACGCCATCCAGTTCCCCATCACTCAAAGCGTCGTTCTTGGATTAGGAACGTGGCTCTTGCGGAAAAGAGCTAATTAATGCAGTTTTTTTATTTTATTTCTGATAAACTCTCACAAAGGGATGCTTATTTGCATAACTGAGAAGGTTAAACACATGTACTACCCATGACTTATTTTATAATACCCTCTGCTAGTTTCACGAGCAGAAAAAAACATCTATTTTCTGCTTTTGTCTGTAGAGAAACCTAAAAAAAACAACAACGCATGCAATCTTATTTGTGCTAAATGTAAAATACAAGCCATGGACATTGCACTGGAGGGGTGGGATTGAGCAGATGGAGGGGTGGGATTTTTTCATGTTTTCTAACGATCATTTCCCCCTCAGCATCATGGATGACCTTCGTAAGAAGAGGGAACTGAGTTTGTTCTCACCGGCATTGTCATTTCAATAATCTTCAATTATTAAGAGTGTGCAGGATAGCACCGTGTGGCCAGCGGCGTGCTAAATAGCCACGAGCCCTCTGGCGAGTCCTTCGGAGGACTAACGCGGAGCACTTCAGCTCCTGTCACATGGGTGCAGGTGGGCACAGCGATAACTTCAGAAGCGCAGTTAGCCGTTCCAAAGTGTGCTGAGGAAAGTGTAAAAAAACGTGTTAAAAAGACACAAGCTACTGTATTTCAATACCCCTGAACTTAGATTTGTGCAAACAAAATCAGAATTGCATCACTTGAGGCACTACTGTGTTTTTGCATCTGCCACGGGTCGAGCATGGGACCTAATTACAGCTCTGCATGTGGGCCTTTTCAAGTCCAGTCAAAACTTTGCACACGCAAGTGGGATTTGCATCATGGGAATCTGTGGACCCGTTTGGCACTGTTGCGAAAAAGGGAAATACCCTTCCCTCCCGTTAGCATTGCAACCACAACTTCCTGTCCGCGTGGCCTGTCAGTCATCTATGGAAGAGCTTAATAAATCACCTGCACCAGGTGCTTCAGGGAATTTGAAGGCAGAAGGGCCACACTAAATAGGACAAAAATACCATTTAAAAAAGGTTTGCCAGGTGAGCATAATGGCAAAAGCTGCTGTTTGCAACTGAATGAGTTTCTCCACCTGTTATCACTGTTTTTATTGTACACACACATCCTCTAATGACCTCCCCCGGGAACTCCATGGTCATCCCCAAGATTAAGACTTTTTTAACAAAAGATTACATCCGGATCTAACTTTTGTAATTTGTGGGACATTTAGAAGATGCTGTGTTAATGCGCGGTGACAAATTATTAAAATTCAATATACTAGTTCTGCCATAATCTAGGAATCAATTATTCATGACGGAATAAAATATGCAAAGGGTTGCAATTCAAAAGGCTGTGGTTTTTGAATGCCATCTTCGGGATTTCTTCAGGAAAATCCATGCTATATATAAATAAATGCAATCTAATTCGAGGTCTAATCGCCTAACGGAACTCATGAAAGGGCTGCTGCGTGCCGCATCCTGCTAAAGCATTAGGTTTCGGTGCAGTGATGGGCATGCGGTCTGGTATCAAATCCTGCCACTTGCGGTCACCGATTGTGCCCGGCGTTCTCATGCAGCAACATACAGTAACTGGCCGCAGCATCATCCAAAAAGGGAGCGTTCAAGTCGACAGGTTCGCATCCCTGCAATCTGCTACACCAGCCGCCAAGTGCACTCCTTCAGTGAAACCGCTACAGAGCCCAAACGGTGGGCTACAGAGTGAAAATGGACGTCGGGAGGGGAGCGAAAGGTTGTCTGCGTTCCGTTGAATTGATAGAGGATATCACACACAGCAAAAGTTCTGGTGGAAATCTAACACTGCTGGTGTACATTTAACACACTAGGGTGATATTTTTGCTGAGGCAGGCCAAATAATACATTTTCATTTCAAACTGGGGCGAACATAATAAAGTGGGGGGTAGAAAGTATTTTCCAAAAAATGCCTCATTAAGTCAAAAAGGACATAGTTTATTCTTACTCTGGCGAGTGAGAAGGGGGGTGCCGTCACATCCAACACAAATACACACTGTAGATATCCCCGGGCCCCAGTAGCACAATATTTTCTGTTGATTGTGATTCAATTCTCATAAAAATGGTTTGCAATTACACCCAGGAGGGCATTTATGATTTTAACTCAAAGTGTACATAATTATACCCCTACAAAAAGAAGCATAATAAACCACATGTTATTGTTAAATGCCTGATGGAGGAAAACAGAGCTGAGACTTGCAAAGAGACAAGCATAAAACGGAAAAAAAAAAAAAGTTATGGTTATCGCTAGACTGATTGAAATTCATAGAGTCACAAAATTGGCCTCTGGGATATCCTAAAAAAATAAATTACTGTGCGGTCTCCTCAGATCGTCGCAGCCTCACACAAACGGCTGGATGCGAAGGACTTTCTAACATGAGGAAGGAAAATTTAACGGCGGTAAGACAAAAAAGAGAGAATAAAATAGGGATTATGGATCCCTTGCATGAGTAAGTCTTTGACTTTTACTGCAGTGACCCCTCTGCATTTCACTCTGAAAGGAAAACAGCATCTTAATTGTAGGGCTAGATGGGATTTGTAGATGTGGGGTGACGATCACTGTGGGTCAGTTCAGGGGAGGAGAGATTGGGAGGGTGGAGGCGCTTTCCCTGAGCTGCTGGGAGAGTTATCTGAGCTATAAGGCCATTTTATAGGTGCCAAAAAAAAAGTATGCGCATGGACCTTAATGACATCATAGACGGACCCAAAGCGAAGGAAATCTGCCTAGGCAGTTTTTTGTGTGTGTGTGTGTGTGTGTGTGTGTGTGTGGTGTGTGTGTGTGTGTGTGCCCACGTGGACCTGTCCACACGGAGCTGTCGTTTCACCTACATGCGTACCTTCTTTGCACCGTAATCTTCTTCCATGAATGACGCCAATGTTGTTTGCGATCCGCGAACACAAATGATGTGAAATGTTGTCTACAAAGGTGGGGATTGGTACGCTTTGAGTATGCTTTGAGTACGTTCAACCATGAAAGACAAAAGTCTGCAGATAGCCCGTAGTGCGTACATGTCTGCTCCCTGTTTTCAACACTCAGTAAGCACCTATCAGTGTGCTACCTTCTCCTTCCTATGACACAGCATGCATTCCGGTGGACAGTTAATACTGTACTTGCCTTGAGGCAAATGGAATGGAAGTGAGCCATACCACTTGTCAGACAGCCTCCATCACCGGATGAGATCATTGCTGCCACTCAACAGGGGGGGGGGGGGGGGGGAGCTAAGCTGAGACGGGTGGAGTCAACCCACAAGTGAGTGACTGAGGCTGGTGGGAGGTCGAACAGATGTAGGTAGAGAGTGCTGAAGGTATGAAACCAGTATAACAGCACTCCATAATCTCTGACAAGAGATCAGCTCTTCCTGAGATGCTAATGATCTCTTAGTGTTGCTGAAGTGAACCAGCGTTGGGCTTTGGTTAGTGTGTGGATGAGACCCCCTGGGAAAACCAAGCTGCTGCTATAAGACTGGCTCTCTGTTTTGCAGACTAATCACCCCTGATATCTGATTGGCTGGCTATACCGGTGTTTCCCAAACTATGCCTCAGGACACCAGTGTTGGGTTGTGGGAGTAAGCAAGGGGCGCATTAAAAGCGGTTCCTGTTGGCATTGACACCAATCAGATTAAAACACTGCATCTGTTACCAGTCACATTGTACATGTGCTTGTTTCGACACAGATTCCCCATTCCGTGTTTGAACATTCATTAGTCTACATGTAGACAGAGAGCAGGTCACAAACAATGCATTCATCAATTGGGTCATGTGTTCAGAAATGTGTTCACAGGGTACATATTCCATTGAGTTCCCCAGGTGATCACTTCAAATGAGTTTACCAAAGTACTTAAATAAATAAATAAATGAGAGGCTTGAGAAAGGTTGCTCTGTTCCAGGCTCTGGAGGGTACAGATTGGTACAATTTGTGAGCGAGACTGAGCAGTGGAACTGCTATTACAGAAGTAATCTCTCTCAGTTCAGACAAACTTGGGGGTGCCATTCAGACCAAATGGTGCCCTTTGGAAAATCCGTACACCCCCAACCCGCACCCCCCCCCCCCCCCCCCCCCCCCCCAATCCACTCACATTCCCCTCATCTGAAACTATCCATCAGGCACCTCATAGCTCCAGAGGAAATAGATCACTCAGCTCGATTTAACTCTGCGGGACTCAGACACAGTTGTCCCAAATCTTGTTGAGTTCAAGAGAAGAATAAAAGTTGAAAGCAACCAGGAAAATTAATTGAAAAGTTGTTCAGGGGTGTGGGGTAAGACAAACAGCTTGGAAAACACCTTCCCACCAAGAGACCATTTAGATGTGTCAGCATCTCACAAACAAGCTGATTGCTTGATATTTAGTGCTTTTGTAAGTACACAAGGGTATGTGTGGGTGTATAGGTATTCTGTGTGTTTTTGTGTGTGTTTTCTGGGTGTGTGTGTGCGTGTGTGTGTATATGTGCGTGTGTGTGTGTGTGTGTGCGTGTGTGCGTGCGTGCGTGTGTGTGTGTGTGTGTGTGTGTGTGTTGCTGTTTTGCAGCCCTGTTCCTTGCAAGCCTGGTAAAGATCTCGCCAAGGCCCCTACAACAACCTGGAATGGCTCAAACTGCTATGCCCTAGGAATGATATTTTTCATTTTCAGATGGAGCACAGCTTACCAGAATAACTGGCTAATAATAACATGTAATTTATAAGCAATTCAACTTGCCCTGATAATTAAAATTTCAGCCTGAATACAAAATACCCTTTGTAACTTTTGTGAACTGATTTGAATAACACTATTCTGAGAGGCTTTGCTTTACACCAAAAATATATTTCTTCACAAAA
The DNA here is from genome assembly GCA_029718625.1 of Synaphobranchus kaupii. Lineage (NCBI taxonomy): Eukaryota > Metazoa > Chordata > Actinopteri > Anguilliformes > Synaphobranchidae > Synaphobranchus > Synaphobranchus kaupii. Next base: position 17,969,489 of record CM056395.1, read on the forward strand.
CTTCAGTTAAGCACTGTACAATAAACCATATTAGATTAAATGCATAATAAGTCTTATTTGAATATTCATCCAATTTAATTTCTTTCAGTTGAGCTCATCATGCTTTGGAAGAACAAAATAATTAATATATAAATTATGAATTGCTGATAACATTTGTCACAGTGCTGTTCAAATCTTATGTTAAATAAATCACCTTAAGCTTGCCTTATAAGCCAGTCTCCTAAAATCTGTTTGAAGAATGAGACTTGGGGAACACATTTGTTATGTAGGCTGCAGTCTTCCTGTGCTCTTGCTTAGCTCCAAAGCCACGTTCATTCACCAGGAAAAAAAAAACATACTTTTAAAAACTATTCCTGTCTTTGCCTCAAACCACAATTTAGACTTTAAAATACAACCAGCATAATGTAGTCTCCATCCCACTTGTGGGTTTTTAAAAAGTCTTTAATAATGTGTTTTGAGGCTTAACAACAACACACACTGTTAAAAATGGGAAACATTCAGGCATGGATGACATTTTTTGTTATAGAAGTCAGAAATGAACTTTTCTGAAGGGAAACACTTTTCCTGCTCCTCTTTTTTGGGAGGACAGTCTTTGGTTGCAAGCCAGTTTGTGTCGCCATGTGAGTTCTGTGCTGTATTGGATATATATATAAGGTCCAAATTGCGCAACAAGGCAGCAAACATTCTTTTCAGTAAGTGAATATGTTTTATTCCCCGCTGTTCTGTTGGAATGCCCAACCATGTTTGTTGGCCCGACCCTCTTCTGCAACATCAGGGAGTGCAGTCCGGCGTGCCTTATTGGTTTTCTCTCCACAGTCCACCAGTTGAGCAATGTACCCACTGCGTCGGACGACTGAACTGAACGTCCAGCTAGCGCAGGTGGCAACAGCCTTCTTGAGAAATGAGGAAATCATGCTGACTGACCCTCCCCGTGTGGCACTATGGTTAACTGTGCATTGCTGTCTCAGTCACAGTCACAGTCAGCACTGGCACAGTCAGGATCTGAAACAATATATTACTTATTATACAATCCGGTAACACTTTATAATGATGTCGTGTATATATTAGTAAGGCTTTTGCTCATTATTTGCTACAATTTATAAATCATTATTCCTACATTCACAAACATCTATAGATGCATTAATTAACATGAGTTAAGTAAAGTTCAGAGACTTGCTGGTCAACTGGGAGAGAAAATGTGAACAATTTATCTTATATATCATCATATTGGCCCAGTCAATCAAATTTAATTTTAAATGCATTATCACCAACATGGGTCTCAAAACACTTTTAACACATGTTAATTAATACATTATAGATGTTTGTGAATGTATGAATAATGATTTATAAATTGTCAGTAAATAATGAACAAATGCCTTACTAACGATCTACTATTATATGACCTATGAAATTATGATAAAGTGTCACCTACAATCTATTACTATATTAAAACCAATACATGGAAAGTCAGGCTGAAAGGAAGATACTGACTCATTTTACTGGGCTGTCGGCACGGCGATGGGTGGCATAAAATATTTTCCTCTTAAAGCTGTAGATTACACACAATTAACTGGATTTTGCTTGCTCAGTATTTCGAGCGCAGTTGCTCAACTCTTTGGGCTTCTTCCGATTTGCAAATGCTTTAAAATGGCAAAGCATTCCACAGCCTCCTGTCTGTATTAATCAAAATGAACGTCTCTGCTTGTCAAATGATCCTCACCTCGCTGGTAATCTGGGCTCCAGGTAAACTTTTCGTTTTGAAGTTAATCACAGATGGTCGCCTGCACATTGTTTTGTGATATTTTTTTTGAACAATACTATAGTGCTGTTGTCGCATGACATAAAGTACAGTTATGAAAGTATAATGTCATCTTCTCGCAGATATATTTGAGCTCCTTCACATGTTTTGAAAATTCAAAAAATTTTGAGGCATCGTGGGAATCATTTGAAATGACCTTCAAGCCACACGAAACAAGTACAGGGCACAATTGCTGCGCCTTCAGCACCTTTAGCTGCTCACGCACACTTGAGAAGAAGCAGTCAGCCTGCCAGCCCAAAAGGACGAGTATGCGTAGGAACCGGACTGCATTTTAAAAACACCTAGGTTCCAGAGTCAACGACCGACTCAGGAGAGGAGCTTCACAGCAATGGAACTTGGTAACTGAACGATCGATTACTATTAACAGGCCTAAGGCCAGCTCTGGGGATGGCTAGCAGACCGGTGGTAGGGGTACGAGGTAGAATGAGATCCGACAAGTCGGACAGGCGGGACTTAGGCCCGGAATGGCTCTCTGGCGTTATTAAAAGAATCTGAGAATCGGCTGGAATTGAACCTGGAACATGTTCAGCCGGTGTTTCATTCACAGACCGCTGTCCTTCCATGCTTCAGGGTGACATTGCATTACATCGCATCCATATAGTAGGTCATATAGTCATTACATTGTGCCTGTTATCATGTCATCGTATGTTACTTGAATTTGGCCACAGACACAGGTTTATGCACAAATTAAAATAGTGTGTGCATTTTAGAAACCGCTGCGTAGTTTTATGACGTGAGGAAAAAAATGCAATCACAAAATAAATGGGGGAATAATTAGCCACACCTACAGGTGCTGATTATTCGGTTAATTTAGTTAATTTCTTGCTTTTTTATTGAGGGAACTGCGAAGAAACAAAAGGAATTGTCAACTTGAATAAACTGAGAGGACACTTTGATGCGACCGAAGGGTGGCGATGACAGGCTTGCAGGCTCTTGGTGATGAATACTGGCTCTTGGTGATGAATACTGGCTCTTGGTGATGAATACTGGCTCTTGGTGATGAATACTGGCCTGCCTGTAAAAGGCTTACGCTTAGAAGGGGTTGGAGCACTCCACAATCCAACTACATTCTGACAGAGAGCACTGAAAACTCTCTGCTAGCTACCTGTATGTACACATATTCCTTAATTCGGCTGGGTATTATGGCCCTTGTGTAAATCAACAAGTTTTCTTCATGTCAAATTAACACACTTGTCGATGTGTAAACAAACACATCCCAACCACCCCCCACTACAACA
>CM056395.1:17973045-17999970 GCA_029718625.1 Synaphobranchus kaupii
CTCGATTATTTCCCTAGGCCCTAGCTGTCTGTCATGCGTGTAAAAGTAAAAACTTAGGCTATATGCTTACAACTCACATTCACAAGCATTTGAATGTGCCCAAGCATTTGCCCCATTGACATTCACATTATTTCTTTATATGTATGTTCCACTGCACATTGCATGCATTCGTCTGTCACATTAAATGTACAGTATCTGCTTATGCGCTGGGCCCTGTGTTGAGGAGGATTGGGATTCACTGCTTTAGAGAGTTAAAAAGTTAAAGAATGAGCGGCAGTGTAATGCAATGATCAGGAAACCGGGAACCGTGACTCAGAATTTGTAGGTTCGATTCCTGTCTGGGGCACTGCCATTGGTTCCCTTGAGTGATTGCTCCTGTAAATATCCAGTTGTAAAAACGTAATGTGTTAGCCGCTCGAGAGAGATAGCTGTCTCCTAAATGGCAAATGTGAAAATGTGTTAGCCGGGAATACTGGTGTTAAGCAATGTTCAGTTCAGACGAATGTTCGGGGGGGGGGTGGGGGGGGGGGGGGGGGGGGATTCTCATAATCAACAGAGAATAATTGTTTCAACTGTTGTTAGTTTCATCAGAGAACAGCCAAGCGGAACCGTAGGGTAAGTCTAAGCCTTCTGACCTTTTGAAAGAGGAATTTGTTTCGAAAGACTGAATGGCCATTAATGTGATGAGTAGGCATACCCGTACCACGGGACACAGTAGCACCATGTACACCACACTCGAAAAATGGAACTGCACCACTGCATCAATCAAATAAAGTGTTGATAACCCTGAAGGGTGAAATGTATTTCAGATAGGGCTGGGCGATATACTGCATTGATAATTATCGACTGCAACAACGTCGTTGTACTGCCTTTCTTTTTGTCTTTTTCTCTATAAGTATACCTGATATACGGCAGTAAACATCTAAGTTTCAGAGGCCACGTGAAATGCTTCTGGAAAAAAACATCAGCGCTGATATCTATTAAGTGTTGATAATCAGCAGCAAGGTCCTGCAGCTTCCACGTGATCATGTGATGCGTCTTTGTCAATCGCATGAAAGGCGCAACACCCAAGACAGTGATGATGTCTTTTTTCCCCCGGAAGAATTTTGCGTGGGCTTTGAAGTTTAGATTACTACCGCATCAGGTGTAATTAAAGAAAAAAAGACGAAAAGAAAGGCAATGCCCCACATGCTGGCAATGGCCGTAATTGCGATCGGTAATTATCAATGCGGTACATCGCCCGGCCCTACTTTCAGACGTTAAGGCTAACCGCAGATGCTACTTTCCGCTTTTCTGATTTCTGAAGAGTGCTCATCAGCTCTCAAGTATGGAGGGAGGGAAATATACTCATCTCACAATTGTTATGCTGATAGAACCTCTTTTATAGAAGTGGAAAGATCAAAATATAGTTTAATCAAGAAAACATTTTCTTACTTAAAGAAACCTATGCTATTTTTTTACTATTAAATAGCTGATGGTATTCCTAGTCAGTGCAAAAGAAGATAATTTGCATGCTCATAGTCCAAATTGTAAGCTGTACTTGTACCTGATGGCATTTTACTTTGACGTAATCAGAAGATAGTGTTCTGTGAACTTCTGTGTTATTAAGGGATGATGGGAGTCTAGCACTGTGTTTGTTTGAGCTATTTTTCATTAATTACACTTAGCACACTCTGCACACCATTTTTAATTGTCAAATATTCCCCAGTCATTTACAACTTAGTCAATTTAATGTGTCAGCTCACCAGCTTCATGAAATAAAGCTACTTTGGAGGTGGCTAATTCTTCACATGATATTTTCATGAGTGAGAAGAAACTGGTAATTATTTTTTGCCACTCGGCTTAGAATAATACCGTGCTATAAGTATAACATCAGATTCACAGTTTTCATATAAAATAAGTAAAATAAATGATGTGGCCATGTCACAGTGAAATGCACTTGTTGTTGTTTGTGTCTGCTAGCACCTGTGGAGGTAGTGTCACGTGGGAGTCTGAAACGATTTTTATAGAGGGGACACAGTGAATGGTCGTATCATGCCATGACCGTACTTTACCATACCGAGAGGAGTATGTCTGCTTCAGTTTTCAACCGCAGCGATTTGGTTCACCAAAAAGCCCCCCCCCCCCCTCACACGCTTTAAGGAATTAAGCATATTCTTCCTTCATATTTCAAAACACTTCTACACCTTCTCACTGTCAAGGTGCTGTACAGTGTTGTCAACTCTTGTGAGAAAAAGCAACCATGTCTGTAAACAGTCCCAAAATCAGGCAGAGGAAAGGTGCTGGGCGAGGGGCTCAGTTTAGCTACATGACTTCATAAAAAATTAATAAATAAACCAAGACTTGCATATAATAAGTGGGAACTTGCAACGCTGGTGCTGTTGTGCCCGCTGTTGTAATTTTACTTTTCACCTGGCTTCCTTCTTGACGGAGCAGGGTAATATCTCTGTTTCAATGAGTCATCTTACCCTGGGACTGGTTTGGTTCTAATGTCGCAGCAGCTTGTAAAGCGCTAATTGTGAACACGGCGGGTGGCAAACATCAGCACACTATGTTTACCAAGCTTAAATCACACTGATTGCACTGCCGTTCTCTGGATAAGAGGGTTGTATTGGTTAATTTCTGCCATTTTCTTTCTTGATTTTCTTCAGACTTGACGTTATTCTGCAGGCTATATGTCACCGTCGACTGTGCCAAAATCAGCTATCTGCCTAATGAGCCGGCGAAGGGCCCATGCATCAAAATCCCTCCAGATCCAGAGCAGCCACAGCTATACAAATAATCGATATCTAATAACAAATACAATTTAGAACTGAAAAAAAATCCATATTATATATTTTCCTGAGAAGATGCGTACATACATAGAGCTTAATTTTGATGGGCAGTAAACTTATTTGGACACATATGACCACAAATCCATTTTTTTTTTTTTAAAGCAAGAATAACAGTTGTTAGAGGTGACAATTGCTGCAGTTATGGTCGAATCATGGGTTTAGTCTTTCAAAAAGAATCATGTGTACACACCGATTGGCCAGGCTCACTTGCTGGTTCTAAAGCAATCCCATCACGTTATTTTTCTTTGAGCCCTGTGTGCTGTCTGTCATATGTCTCTTGTCCACTGAGTCTAATCCTGGTTCTCGATGGCAGCACTGCTTTCAAAAGCCTGATCCAAATCCGCATGATAGTACCGGCAGTGCCTATGCAGTCACTCCAAACCTGGTTTTCTCTGAGAAAATGACCTGTGACCATGACCTGGCTTCTCCACTGTCGCCGTAAGGTGCAGCACAGCCGCAGCACAACCAGTGGCTGAGCGTTTGAGCGGAGGAAGCTGTCAGTGGTCCTCGTCACGTGTTATGATTTCAGCCTCAGTGATTGATGAGCCTCGCATATCCTCGTACTAATGAAAAGAGCAATAATAGTAATTTGGCCATTTATTTTACTTCCATTTGAGTGGTGCATTTGGCCACACAGCAATTTACTTTTGACAGAACCCTTTATTGTTAAGTGTCGCCCTTTATAATTGACCATCTTTTGAGAATATCAATTTGTGTGTGGGGGAAACACCTCACTCGATATGTTCTTAGACATAATAATTAATATTATCGCGGTTGAGCGTCTGCAGATGCAGAAGATAATTAAACGATCTTTGGGAAATAAAAAAATAAAAAAACCATTTAAACGTCCTGCAGATTTTCCAGACTATCGCACCCCCCCCCCCCACCCCCACCCTCCCCGCGTCTGCGTACCCCCTCCCTCCCCGCGTCCGCGTACCCCCTCGCCGGCTCTGCTTTCATTTGCATTTCCATTTAAAAAAGTGCTTAATTCCCCGTGCAGGTCACTGAACTGTGGGGGCCTCAAACTGGCAGCAGGCTCCTGCTGAAATGTGATACGGACTGAGGCATCGTTAGCTGCCCATTACACTGATAATCTGGCCTGGGCAGTTTGAGAAAGTGGATCAGTACATTCAAAAAGATCTCTCTGTCTCTCTCTCTCTCTCTTTCTCTCTCTCTCTCTGTCTCTCTCTCTCTCTCTCTCTGTCTCTCTCTCTCTGTCTGTCTCTCTGTCTCTCTCTCTCTCTCTCTCTCTCTCTCTCTGTCTCTCTCTCTGTCTCTCTCTCTCTGTCTGTCTCTCTGTCTGTCTCTCTCTCTCTCTGTCTCTCTGTCTGTCTCTGTCTCTCTCTCTCTGTCTGTCTCTCTCTCTCTCTCTCTCTCGCTCTCTGTCTCTCTCTCTCTCTCTCTCGCTCTCTGTCTCTCTCTCTCTCTCTGTCTCTCTCTCTGTCTGTCTGTCTCTCTCTCTCTCTCTCTCTCTCTCTCTCTCCTCTCTCTCTCTCTTGCTCTTTTGGCCTGTCTTTGCTCACAAAAAACCAGCTCGCTATCTCCCAGTTATCACACAACACAAGAATTCTCTCTCTTTCTCTCTCTCTCAGATGTTTTGTTTGTCTTTTTGTTTGTTTTTGTTCTTTTGTTTTCTTTATTTGGTTTTGTGTGTTTTTGGGGGGGGTTTTTTTTTTTTTTTTTGTTCTGTGTTGCAGCGATTTTCCTGTAAAATAGCAAACGTGATTGTGTGACCTTATTGATGCCCTGAGTGGCTAAAATAAAGGAGTATCAAAGGTCTCTCTCTCTCTCTCTCTCTTTCTCCCTCATTTCTTAGTATTTATGCCTTTTGAGCTGATGTATGGGTGGAGGAGTGGGATGAGCTTGGGGCCACAACACTCTTTCAGCTTACAGAGTTAAACAAGAGAAGCAATGACAGGCTGCCTAATCCCTGGGTTAAATGAAGCCTTGCCTGCAGACCCGGTATATCCCGTTAATGCCGCTGTTCCAGGCTGCCAACTGGCCAACAGAAAGGGGGGTGTGGGGTGTGGTGGGGGCAGTTTAGTGGGTCACTTGGCCGGCCGTCCGTTCGTCTGGTCAGTTTGGATGACCGCACTCACAGAATGTCGAAAAGTCGGCATCAGCCCTGGACACCACACCACATGCAAAGGTGCCAGTGGCTGAAATTTTATTACTTCTTTTTTTTGTGTGTGGCACATTTGAATGTGATCAGTAATGGGAGAATACTGCTGGAGCCAAGCTCTGAGGCCATCTCCTTCAAACACCATAAGACTGCGCTTAGCATGCTGCAGCAGAAGGCTGTGGCTTTTGTGTAGTAAGCCAGGCATACCTTGTATGTAACTGGCTGGCTGGTGATATGTTTTGTCGCACGGTTTTGTGAAGGCAGTAGATTTGATTCTACTCAAACCATAGACCAAAATCATTCAAATTGGTTTCTTTTTATTCTGTCTGGATTTTGTGCGGATCATCTGCTAAACCTACTTTCTAATATAAATTTAGAAATGCAGAAGTACTAATTCTGTCACAGCTCGTTGCTGCTGCTTTTCAAATCCAATAATGTTTTTGAGTGTGGAATAAAATGGAAGGTGTTGTAGGAGCCACTTTGAATTGATTTATTGAAAGCAGTCATTCAAACTCACCCTCTCACATCCTGTGCCTGAAGCTTCTACATGTCTAAAATTAGAATCTTTCATTTTAAGAGTACTTTCAGTTGGAAAGTGCTTTCAACACCATGCAATAAATATACAGTATGTTAAGGGCCTGATTTACTAAGACCTTTAGCGTGTGCAAAACCTTTTAGCGCACGCAAAACTAATTACACAACCTTGGTGCAGAACAAATACCATGACTAATCATTTATATTTTAATTGTATTATTATTATAATGATGATGAGTTTTATTATTAGAATTTGTATTATCATCATCAATAATATAATAATAATAATAAGCATTATTAATTGTCCACTGAGGGGGCTCCATTTAGAGCTACCAAATTATGAGGGGAGGGGCCTTGTACTCCCTGGCCAGGTTGTGACACTGTCTATGTTTTATGTGTGTGGGGGGAAGGGGGGGGCTTTGTTAGTCCACAGCTGTCTATGATAGAGCGCTCAGAGCTCAGCCAGCTGGAATGAACCGCCATCCGCCTGTCAGCGCCGATCAATGACGCGCTAATAATCAGGTTTAAAAGGCCAGCCGGCAGCGACCCTGCCCGTGACTCCCGATCGCACCGCCAGTCCCGCCACCGCATCATTAAAGAACCTGGGAGCCAGGGTAAAAGAGTTTGGGATTTTTTTTTTTTACATTTCTTTTTATCGTCAGCCATGGTAGATTTATCCAGGCACTGATCATCCACATTAATAATATGCTGGACCCGACCCAGACAGACCACAGCAGCCTTAAGAAAGGTATTCATCACAGCTGAATCTGCGTGTGAGCCTCCTGGCAGGTTTTGTCTCTCCCAAAACGAACGAGGCAGAGATCAGCGGTAACTCCGAGATCTGCATAGCTTATCCATTTAATGCTTTAACTTCTTTGTCTTGTTGTCCATACCAATTGCCGAAGAAGTTTTAAAAAAAAACTCCCTGTGGAAAGTGTCCAATAGCAGGCAGGTCAGGCATTTCTGTGTCGAAAAAGCAGCCAGCAGCACATTGCCTTGGCCAAGCACTGATAGCTGTAATTACACCCTGATGTTTTTGTAGCAAAACTATGTGGCCAGTGAGCCTTTTATATGCAGAGAAGAAAGGGACAAATTACTTGGAATGTGAATCACCTGAAATGAACCGAGTTGTACATCTGCCGCTCTTGCATTTAGCCACTAGGGAAAAGGAAATATGTGTTTTTATTAATTTTTTTTTAAGAAGCCTGGTTGAAATCCAGATCATACCTGCCCTGTTCCAGCTCGTTATTAAAGTATAATGGTCGAGGCATGCAGTTTCGTCCGATTCAACAAACTGGACAGCCCATGGGGTCTGAAACACGTCCTGGAATCAAACCCCCTTACCCACCAATGGGCCTTCTCTGTGCCTCTAACCAGTACATTTACATTTCCCAGGGCGCACTTCAAGACAATTAGGAGATGTTAAGACTGAATTTGGCTGTTTACAGGATTGTAACTGGCCCGAGGGAAGTGACTGAGATTTTTAACACTCACCACATTCCATCTACAGTATCTTCTGTAACATTGCTGTCATGCTTTATCATACTAGGTATTGGTTCATGCGACTCCATCATGCATGTCCAATGAGCTATATAAGAAGTATTTTTGTATACAGAGTACATTACACATTCACCAGGTCTACAAAGTGCAAAAATTAGCATTTGCATTCCTCTACTCTGTCTTAATGGGATTTTTTTTTTTTAATCAAAATGTCGCTGGTGGATTTTTTTTTATAAGTAATTGTCTTAAGGTGTCAATTTATTTTGAAAAGGCTTCTTACTTTAATGGAATCCTTAATTACAATGACTTTGTGGGTCACCAGTAACTGCATTTTGCATATCGCTTGTGAGCTCGCAACAACAAAAAGCCCAGATTGGGATTTGTGTGTGACAAGATTGTAATCATTAGCAAGTATGAGCAACCTCATAAGGTGCTGAAACAGAAGTTCAGTCAGGTTGACCCCCCGCCTCTGAACAGTGGTGCCAATTTGGCTTCTGACACACCCTTTCTGAGACCCCAAAAACAATGCTGGGGGGCTTTAGTTTAGTGCGTTGGCTGTGAGATGGAGCTGGTAAGTATTTGGCACAGTGCTATTCATATAAACCTTTGACAGCTTGTCGATGGAGCAGAAGATTGCCTCCTCGCTGAGGCTTCTTTTACGACATGCAATATATTTCAGAATCACAGGTTCGGAGGGGGAAGGTGTTGCAAAGGTTAGCTGAGCCCTAGACCCAGCTTCAGGAAGCCCTCGTTTGTGGAACGTCAATGAAAAAATTATTTAACCGCAGGAAGCTGCCACGGAGAGATACGTGAAGAGGCGGGCAGCCTGTTGGGAGAAAACACAACTTTCCCTGCGCCAGGCGGACCGCTAGATACAACCCCCCCTCCTACAAACACAGGCTTTAATCTCAACTGGGAATGCTTCTCACATTTATACGTACAGAGGAGGAACCAGAGTGGGAACCTATATCAAACATGCGCGCGCTCATCTGTGCTCATAAATACAACTTGTTGTAGCTCATAATGAAGCGGCCTGATATCAGTCAACATTGGTCCGTTACAATTTTTGTCCTCCAAAAATGTTCACCTAACCTTGTTCGTAAAAGGAAAATTACCACCTGCATTTAATTGTGAGTCAAATTAAGAAGAAATCTATTGAAGCCAGTGCGATTACCGATTAATATAGTTTATTAGTATTAATATACTAGATATAAACGTGATACACATCCAGAATAAATAAGTAACCAAAACAAAACAATTTCAAAATAGAATTTTCAGCCAAGATGTTGTGAAATTGTCAAAATACAATTATATGTTGCTTCAGTGTTTTAAACTTGTATAAAAATAACTGCCATGCAAGTTGCAAATCTCAGTTCACTAATTAACACTGAGAGGAGAAACCGCAGCAGTCTAAACAGACTAAACATTCTTGAGAAAACCTTGCAAATCTCAGTTATTTATTTATTTAGTTCCCCGGGTACCTGCTTTTGCCCAACTTTGAAGCTTTCTTCAACCCAAATTTGTCAGGGATGTCTCTAAGTCATGAAAAAGTTTTCCTCCATCTACTATACCGGTTTCTGTTCTTTCAAACTGAGACTAAAGCCCCTTTTCCACTGCAGGAACCTTTTCCGGAACTCAGGAACTAAAGCCCCTTATCCACCAGAGGAACCGGGGCCGGTTTTGGTTCCTGCGGTACGGTTTCAGTCCCTCTGCTTGCAAGGTAGTACTTTTTTGATGGTTCAGAACTAATCGGGAGGAGTTTGCGGTACTGAACATCGCTGATTGGTCAAATGCAATATTTCCAAGCGGACCACAAGCACAGTTTTTAAATACCGGCAACAGAAAAGCATTTAACAGCAGCCAGGAAAACATATAGCAGCAGTTAGACAGCTAGCAGCCTTCAAACAAACGAAAAAGGCAAATGGCAAAAACCAGACAAAACAGACCAATGACAATGTCCAAATTTTACACAGTCAACAACATTCGCTCATGCAATGAAAAACAGGTGCTTGCAGCGGTTACCTGCTACTGATTCTGGGTCTCATCTAGACCATTTCATGTGAAACTAGTTTGATTTTATTGATGTTTATGTTATTCTCACTATTGTGAAAGACTGTGTGTGTATGAAACTTTGTGTCGTGGAACAAATTGCGTCCTGTATCGATTCAATAAGGAACGCAACATTTGTATTCTTTATATGGGACGAGTGGAAAACCAAACGAAAAGGTCTATCAAAAGATTTATATGTGTTTAGCCAAACTGGGCATAGACCGCTCAGTTAAACAGTGCCTGGAAAAAACAACTGAAGCAGGATTGCAAAAAAACAAAAGAATAAAGACCAGAATACTTCTTAAACGTAACTGGGGTTTTTTTCCTGTCATTTCCTCGTTTTGCCTAATCTTCATGGTTCTCGAGGTGCGGTGGGAATGCAAACACAAATGTGTTCCAGGAACCGTTTTAGTCCCTGTTGTGGATAGTTTCTGCCCTCTTTTAGTTCCTACAACCTGATGGAAAAGGGGCTTAAGTGGCTAAGTATAGGAACAGGGACACAATTTGTTTTTTGTTTTGCCTCTATACTCCAGCACATTAGATTATAGGTTAAAGTGCAGACTGTTAGCTTAAATTTGAGTCCACTTGCATCCATATAGGGTGATCCCTGTCTGAATTTCAGCCCCCTATAGTCCCCCAATTTTAGGGAAGCAAAATTTACTGCTCAGCTGTTTCTTGGAAAGCTGTGTGTCGTTAGTCCATTCAACAGAAAGCTAACAAAAGGTCTAGAGCTGATTCTAGGTGTGGAATTTGCATTTGGAGTTGCATTTGTTGTCTCTCAACATGAGCAGCAAATAAGTGTCAATGCCAGTAAAGAGCTGAATGAGGCTGAAAAATCTGAATAAATCAAAGACTTTGCGAAAACATTTGTCAAAATAAATCTGTCTCATACATTGCTAGGAAGCAAGAACGCACTGTGCAATAGCAAACACCCTGGTAGACCACAGAAGACTACCATAGTGGATGACCAAAGAATACTTTAAGTTGTGAAGAAAAACTCCTTTTCAACTGTCAAACAGGTCAAGGACACTCCCCAGGATGTAGGCATAGATGTGTCAAGACTGCCACAAAGAGAAGACTGCACCAGCATAACCTCAGAGAGTTCACTGCAAGATGCAAACCACTGATAAGCCTCAAGAACAGAATGGCCAGGTTAGAGTTTGCTAAAAAACAAAGTACATAAAAAACTGTAAAGTTCTGGAACAAAGTCTTATGGACAGATGAGATGAGTATTATCCTGTTCCAAAGTGATAGAAAAAGAAAAGTGAGAAGAAATTAAAGAGCAGCTCATAAACCAAAGCATTACATTACATTACAGTCATTTAGCAGACGCTTTTATCCAAAGCGACATACAATAAGTGCATACAGAAACGTCATCGAAGTCACTACAGAACAGATAAGACAAAGCACATCCTTCCCATAACGTAGCCCCCAACTGTGAGCCATGGTGGAGGTAGTGTTATGGCTTGGGCATGTGTGGCTGCCACTAGAACTGGCTCACTTACTTGGCTTCATTGACGATGTAAATATTATTTTCTCAGATACAACCAAATGCCTCAAAACTCATTGGACGGCGCTTCATCTCGCAGCAGGACCCCAAACATACTGCTAAAAGAAACCAAGGACTTTTTCTGGGCCAAAAAGTGGAATGTTCTTGATTGGCTAATTCAATCACATCCTGAATCCAAATTAATTACTTCACTTTCTGAAACCAAGGCTGAAGGCAAAACACTCCAAACGAACAGGATGCGAAGATTGCTGCAGTACAGGCCTGGAACAGGATAATACTCATCTCACCTGGGAACATACCCAGCATCTGTATGGTTTTCAGACTTCAGGCAGCCATTGAATGCAGAGGATTTGCAACCAAGTACTAAATATGATGACTTTATTTCAGTTTATGTTAATTTGTCCCGTTACTTTTGCTCTACACCAATGGGGGGTCTGGGCTGTAATTCCGACATGGATCACCCAATATGAATGTAAACACCCTCAAATTAAAGCTGATAGTCTGTACTTTCTCCCCGTGTTCATTTAAATCGAATAGAATTATATATAAATCTTATTCTTTTGAAACCCAGATTCGGAAACCAGGTGACCTGCTTTTCAGTGCCCAATTCCTTGAAGCCAGCCATGCTAGTGATAGTTCTGTGTGGGTTTTTCCAGCCAACGGTTCCTGTTTCTAAGGTACAGAGAGCTGTGTTTTCTGCCCAAGGTGCACAGCAAATGATGAATGAGTGTTTGGATCAATTTGTCTTCCTCTCTCACATAACAGGCAGCCCGGTGCTGCAGATGTAGCAGCCTATTCATTACCCCGCCGTCCCGTTAAGGTGTGCGGACGCTGCTCTGCGTGTGGAATTACGCTGGGGGCCAGCACGCTTCCCCCGATGCCGCGGCGGTGGCGGGCGACGGGAGAGTCGAGCTTCATGAACCTGCCAATGAGGCGGAGCCGCCACTTGCTGTCTATCCCTCATTCATACATTTTGGAGAAGCTGAAGTCATGATTGCTTATAAAGAACTCAAAATTCTAAGCGAAGGTAAGAAAATACAGGAAAATGCTTATACCATACCTGTGTTCAGGTATGTTTCGGTGTGTTCAGGGGCGTGCGTTGTGTTTCAGGCAGAATTCATCAATAATAATCTGCAATAAGGGATAATACCACACAAAACAAAAATCATAAAAAATATGCATTTGGATAACTAATGCTTTTCCTTCAACTGAGAACCATTTCCAGAATCAAACCAATACTATCACACAGCGACCTGGAAAAAGTAATCCACGCCCTAATCTTCTCACGACTAGACTACTGTCACTCCCTCCTTTCTGGCATCAACCAAAAGTCACTCTCTTGCCTCCAACTAGTTCAGAACGCAGCAGCTAGGCTTCTTACTGGTTCTAACAGACTACACCACATCACCCCAATCCTGGCTTCTCTCCACTGGCTCCCTGTTCGGTTTAGAATCGACTTTATGTTGACCCCATATTAATTTAATCCCCGTTTATTAATGTTTCATTGCATGATCTGAGTATTCTGCTTTTATTTATGTCTGTCAAAGCACTTTGTAAACAGTGTTTCTAACGGTGCTATATAAATAAAGTTATTATATTATTCCTGTTTCTGTTTGTTCGTTTACCTTTTTTTTGTTTTATCACCTTCAGAAGCCTTGCTTTCTAACTTTTACACACTAGCTATACTCTAATTTCACATTGCACCGAGAAGAAATTAAGACAATATGGAAAAAATACCTCCAGATGGGAGTATGTGCAGAAAGATGGGTCAAGGCTGTAAGTCCAGTAAATTGCACATTAGTTTCCAATAGACTAAACAAATAGTTCTGTTCAAAGGAATACTGCATAGGTGGAAAATAATAACGCAAAATTCAGTCACCAGTTATCTTCCTCATGTATTAAATATGACACAGCTAGGCATCAGTTTGGATATTCATTATTTCTGGATATGCCCTGAAATAAAATTGTTTTTGGACCAAGATCTCTGGGGCATATCATATTCAGTCTTAAAATTTGAACAGATTCTGGGTTGTTTCTGCTCATTCTGCAAAGGGAGGTGACAATCTTAAAATCTACAGGATTACGGGAAAAAACTACATCTCGCTAGAAATCTCATCCTCTGCAATTGGATTCAGCATGTACCACCTGCAGTGACACAATGCTATAAAGACCTTGCTATAAAATCCTTCCCTTGGAACAGCTTAGCACAATTCAAATGGAAATTTAAAAAAAACCTCCTTGCTGCATGAAGACATCCATTTCGGTGAACGATCAGCATTACAGTCAAGTGCGCTCTAATCTTAGGATCATTTAGTAGATGATTCCGAGGAGCGGGAGGCCACAGTGGAGCTTTTAGGGAATGCTAATTCCATCCTACTAGGCTTGCACTGCTTATATTGTCCAGCTCATTATGGCATAGGCGGGGCAGGCGTAACTACCAACGGCTCCAATCAGAGAGGTGATCACTCACCGGATTCTCGCTGAAAAAGCAGACGGCCTTCCGATCTGTTTCAGGAGTGAGCTCTTCTGAGACGTCACCCTGTTGGCGGAAGGCAGCGGGAGCATGGAACATGGCCGCCCCTGTTGTGCGCTTAGATGTCCTCCAAGACGACAGATGCTGGCTAACTGAACAAGAGGATTGGTGGCTCTGCTCCCTCCTGAGCCTCGATTAGGCCCGTGTGCAAGGATCAGAGGGTCAGAAGAGACATTCGTGACAAGACTAAAACCACAAATAATGTACTTTTAGTGTGTCCTGCCATGCTAGCTAGCTAGCACACCAGCCATGACCATACTAGCTAGCTAGCTCGTAACTAATGTAGTTAACACTAGCTGGTCAGTTAGCTTGCCTGCTGTTGCGGCTGACCACATTTCTTTTTTTTATTTCACAAGATAATTGCTTTCAAGTGTTTACGACATACTTAAATAAAGTTAAATGATTTCTTTAGCTATCCACTCTTCTCGACAGAAGCATCTGCTCTGCTGAACTCCTCCCACATGAGCACTTTCAAATGTGTTGCCCACCTCCACTCTGTTTTGATTGGTTGCCTGATTGAACAAATGTTTCAATAAGCTTCCCTTTGCCCAGGCATTAACCCTTTAGCCCGTCCAAGTCAACAGACTTCCCCCTCCCCAACTAGGTCCCGATCCCATTCCCCCAGCCCATTGGCTGCAACGCATCCTCTACCAAATCACCAGTGCATGCCTACAAACGATAAATTACACACCACGCCCATGCCTTAGCAGAATGTACATTTATGCAGTCAGCACCAGATAGGATTTGATACCTATTCATGGGAAACGTATCTACACTTAAAGCTCATGCCTTAGCATGACATCACTGGAGCTGATTGGTGCCAGAAAATACACTAGGACTCTTAAGTTACGGCTCAACATGTCATATGACAGATTTGGTGAAGTGCCCCCAATGGAGGGGATACCAACACAAGAGAAGTTTCAGTCTCGGTTTTGGGGAGTTCACAGTGGGTTGGGCTTAATTTTTTGTTTATTTCCTCTTGCTATCTGTCTCTCCTTCGATTCTTCAGCAAACCGGCGTACTGCGGCGGACACAATCGATCGCCAGCGCCCTCCAAAAAGCACTGAAAACTCAGGCACATCTGCACCCACTTTGGTAGGGCTGTTCTGCGCAGAGAGCAGGGCTTACAATATCCACAGATTTTAATTGTACGGTAAACAAAATCCCGGTTCCAGGTTTCCTAATTTAGACATTGGGATCCCTCCCAACGGGACCAGCCACTCCAGAACAAGAGCAGCGGGATGAAATCGCTGCCTCTCTGCCGAATTCTCAGCCTCTAATTAATCAGCTCTAAGTGTGCCCAGGTGTCTGAAATACATCCAAAGAAAATAAACGGGGAAAAAAACTTTAGTGGTGGTTATGCAGTGAAATGAACTACAACCCCCACCATCCCCCACAAACACGTCACTTTAGCCAAGTCCAAATCTGCACCATAGCGTGTTTTTCGAAGTCTGGGAGCCTTGCTGTGAAGTGCCTTATGGCCTGAGCTCAAGGCCAAGGTGGGGGAAGATCGGGGGTGGGGGGGGGGGTTAGGTGAATTGCATAGGGAGTCCCAGGGTCCCAGTGTTCATGAAGGTTTTACAGAGATGCAGGTGAAAACAGATGACATTTCCTCTCTTGGCTTCCCTTTGCCTGTTGATGCCCTGGTGTAAATAACAGCACAAACCGTTGCCAAGGGATTCACCCCAGCGTGGCGCCAACGCGGCTGTCTCTGCGACACTTCTCTTCATGGGCCACTGGATTCCTTCATAAGCATTCTCTACACAGCACAGGCGGCGTGGCCTCTCACTTAATGAGTCGATGGTGTAACCAGAAGGTTACAGGTTTGGCACCCATGAGAAAAATACTTAATGGCTTGAATGTATAGTGTGTGCATGAATGGGTGATATACAGACAGTAAACTAACAGGGCTACTGGGAAGCTGCTAAGCTAAGTAAAATAAAGTACATAAATAGAGTTAATTTTTTAATCAGGTTTTTATCAGCTGCAGTAATTACGTATGTGTGGCTATTCTGCAGTCCTAGGAACGTTAAGAAAGTTCTGCAGGACCAGAGGGCATAGGTGTTGATTAAAGGTGAATTTCACCGTGATTGCAGGAATTATTTTTGAGTGCAGAGGGGTTTATTTACAAAATGCAATACCAATACCTAAGCAAATGCAATACCTTAACAGGTCTTCAAACCTGGTCCTGGAGATCCACGGGATTTGTCTGCTCATGTTTTCAGCTTAAAATAAGCAACCAATTCACACCCTAGAAACCAGGTCAGTGTTTTAACCGTGTAATCAACTGCTTTACTTGACCATTTAAGTTCTGAGTGGAAAAAAAAAAAAAAAACTTCCACTTGACACTCCAGGGGCCACATGTATTAAACTTCATGAAAATGTATAAAAGTAAAATAATGCGTAAAAGAACCCTTATGGAAAAATAATATACTGCAGTATATTGTAAATATATCAAAATTATCATCACAATATTTAAAATATATTTAAAATATACTGCAGTATATTACATTTCCATAAGGGAACGCTCAGGGTGAAAGTCGGAATTCTGCTTAAAAAAGTTTTCTACCTCTGCCTTTCAGTCATGGTGTCGCCATATCACACGGACCGCAAACATTGCGTATGTATGGTGTCCATTGCGTGCAGAGGTACGCAGATTCTCACAGCACGTGTTATATTACACATCTGAACTTCGGCGTGGAAACTCAGGAAACGTGCACTCTTTATACATGTGGCCCCAGGACCACGGCTTAGGACCACTCTCTTATAGGGAGTTGTTATAGAAGCAGACTCAGTTCTGGATGCATTATAGCCAGTAACAAAACGTATAATGCACTATATAATGCACTATACAGCCTATTATATAAATGCACAATTTATCAAGTTCGTATTTTATGCTGCAGCTACATAGGAACGTTTTTCATGGGGGAGCTCAGTACTGAGCTTCAGACTCCAGAATGATTAATGGTTCGAACTGTGCTGATGAAGCATTGAAGCGTAAGCCTGCCATATTTACAAAGTTCTGACATGGTTCAAAACAATAAGTTCCCCACCCCGCCATTTTGGCCGGACCCAACCTCCCCCACAGGTGTTTACACCCTCCCTGTCAGTGTAATGGGCCAGATATGGGCCCCCACACAAAGTGTCGGACATGGAGCACAAAAATGGAGAGGCAGTCTGCATTGACAGCCATTATTAATGCGCTGTGGGATATCTGTAGGGATTAATGAACGTCATTTTAATCGCGGGATCATAAATCACTGGGCCGGTCTGTCATGTTTATTGCCGCGGAGTGGATACGCGGAAAAGCGGCGGGCTTTGATGGGCTGGAGTTATTCATTTCCTCTTGTGTCACCCGTGCACTCCCAGTCCTGCATGTCTGCATTATTCAGTTGTAATCGAAGGAGACATTCTCCTTTGTAGCTTCCATGGTGATGGAGACAATTCACCTTTATTTATTTTTTTTCACATTATTTTATTTATTTTATTTTTTTACAAACAGCTACCTGTTCTGCCTGCTAAAAAGAGCGGTTTTGGGCACCATGGATGCTGATAGTGTTTTAACCTCTCTAATCGCCCATATCATCGACTGATCGCATTCTCAGTAAACAGCTATGGTGACTCGTAGCTTGTGGGCTGTCCTTTATGCATTCACTGATTCGCACCAAAAATGTGGGTGTAGATTTAACACTGCTGGTGTACATTTAACACCCTAGGGTGTTTATATGAGACCACATATACTTATATAAACAGCCTAGGTCGTTAAGTGTACACCACCATCTTTGCTGTGCTCGCTCTCATCCTTCATTGTTGCCCATGTGACATGGCAATTCTGTACATGTCAGCGCGTGATAGAATATGGAAATTCAATAATACAAAGGAGAGAGTAATGAATGAAATTGTGCATAGTATAACATAGCTCATAGCACTGCACGCTGTACATACTGTATCAGCTGTGTGTTTGGGCTGCTATGATGCCTCATTGTTCACTACCACATGAATGCAGTAATATAGGAGAGTAAACAGGAGCACACTCAATTATTAATAATAATGGCTTGCATTTGTATTACTGTTTTCACAGTAAGCTCGAAGCACTTTACAGTGAAGAGGCGGACAGAGCTGATCTCAGCCACCACCATTGGGCAGCACTCACCTGGTCAATGAATGGGACCAGTTTTTTCAACATTTATGACCAGTCAGTCAACACAGTTTAACATTTTGTGAAAGTAATATTCAGTCTTACTCTCGCTTGCGTAAAGCACAGATATAGACCAGCGCAGCGTCTGGAGGTTACTGCAAAGCCTTTCTGGAGGGAGTAAAACTGGCAAGCTCGTTTTGCTTGTACCCTCTTGAGAAAGGCCTTTCGTACGCACTCGCTCATCCCTGGTGAGATTTATTAGGCCGGTAGCACAGAAAAAAATTGCCATTTTCTACACCTGCACTTACTGCAAGGATATTTTATTTTTCATTTACATAAAATTAGACTTGATTAAATTAGAAAAACTTTATTGTCCATGACTAGAAATGTGTAGCTTGCTTAGGACTGAATTTATGGGGTGCCAAATGTAAAGTAAAACACAACACGTTTTTCCTGTGTTTTTTTCTCAGATTTAGCATAAATGTGGCATTTTCCTAAGATTTATGCTAAATGTGAGTTTTTTTTCCAAGATTTTACAGACATGCTAAATAAACCATTTAGTTGATATTTTCAGATTTAATTGATAAATCTCAAATAAGCATTTCCTAAATATATAACTTAAATGTTAAATCTGAGTTTTCAAAAATAAATATTTAAAAAAATAAATATTTATTTATATCTTAAATCTTGCGTTGTAAAATAAATATTTATTTATATCTTAAATCTTGCGTTGTAAAATAAATATTTATTTATATCTTAAATCTTGCGTTGTAAAATAAATATTTATTTATATCTTAAATCTTGCATTGTAAAATAAATATTTATTTATATCTTAAATCTTGCGTTGTAAAATAAATATTTATTTATATCTTAAATCTTGCGTTATAAAATAAATATTTATTTATATCTTAAATCTTGCGTTTTTATAAAACCAAGATTTAACATTTAAATAAATATTTATTTATATCTTAAATCTTGCGTTCTAAAATAAATATTTATTTATATCTTAAATCTTGCGTTTTTATAAAAACCAAGATTTAACATTTAAATAAATATTTATTTATATCTTAAATCTTGCGTTCTAAAATAAATATTTATTTATATCTTAAATCTTGCGTTTGTAAATTCAACATTTAGCTAAATCTAAATCTTTGGTTTAAATCTTTTGAAAGATATACTAATTAACCCCGCCCCTTGGTGACTGGTATCCAATGGAGGGAGGAGGGGAAATAGCTGGCTTTAGTGATGGGGGTAATTGAGGGTCTTCTAGCGAAGTGTGAAACTTGACGTTAATTTCTATATTAATTCCTGTTTGACACACATTATTTACATAACCTACACACAGATAGCATCTGTTATAATCATGTATGATGTCCAGAGAACTAACTAGATAGCATTTGGGCATATTGGTGTTTCCTTGACTGATTTCTTATGGTGAAGTTGAATATTGACAGCCAGCCAAGCCAAACAACAAACTCGCAGCTTGATTCAATAGATGGTTAGTGACCTAGCTCGCTAACCTGTCTGTCGGTAATGTCATAAAATAGCAGGATTCTTGAAACAAACTCGAAACATTAAAACTACCCTTTGCACTTAGGTCGCTAGCTAACGTTACTTGAGATAGGAAGCGAATTGACGTTGACAAACTGCATGGGGGCCAGCAGTCTGACACGACTGGTTAATATAGTCGCGAGTGTCTGGCTAGGAAGGGGTTCGCCTACTAATGTTATTACACATTGATATGGTTACAATTACCTAGAAATACAGACAATACTTCTGCAAACCTTGCGTCTCCGTCAAGCTAATACGGGACTCGGTTTGTTCCGTATTTTATCTTCTACTGAAATTTCTCAACAGGGGCACCAGAGGGCACTGGTGGACTTTAAGAGATGCTCATGCTGGGAGTCAAAAAAGAAAGGTCGAGAGGTGGGCTATCGTGTTATAGAATTCATATAATTTTTATTTTGAAAAACTGTACAGTCCATGTGTGTCAAATGGTGTAGGCACCGTGTGCCTCAGTAGGTCACTATAGCAGAAATCGCAGAACTTTCATAAACATTCTATTGTCGCGCTACATATAGCCTACACTGTGGTCGTTGTCGTTCGCAAAAAGTATAAAGGCATTCCAGCGACAGTTTACACTCAGGGGACAATGGAGGAAGAAGCAGCTTTAATAGGCTAGCCTACATCTCATTATGACTTCTGCTTTACCCCTTTTTTGTCGGAGGCCTCTGAAATAAAGTTTATAAATATCCATTTCGAGGGCACCGTATATTGTTTGGAATGTCATTCACTGCGTGTTTCATACACTTGTAGGATGTGGGTTTTGAACGAGGTAGCAAATAAAACGTTTGTAATTAAACCTCAACATTACATTACAGTCATTTAGCAGACGCTTTTATCCAAAGCGACATACAATAAGTGCATACAGAAACGTCACTACAGAACAGATAAGACAAAGCACGTCCTTCCCATAACGTAGCAGCTATCCCTAGCAATGAACGTTGAATGTAGTTCACGGTAAGCTGTGGGTGAATCAGCTATACTACACTTCTATTCTAAATACTATTATATAGGGATATAACATTGATGCAACTCATATTAAACGTTATTTAGTAGGAAAAGCACGCGGGCATAGCCTACGTTAGGGATGTAAATAGCTAGCTACAAGACGGGACTCATTGGGGGAGCAGCCTACAATTCTCTAGTTAGAGAATGAGGTTCAAGAATGTGGAGTAGCCTATTTCACTCGCTATCAGAATGCCACGGATCAGATGGGCTGTCACTGAGTCTAATCACTAAATTTAATCTGGCAAATCTAAGTTAGCCTACTGTGAAAGCAAATAACTTTGCAATGCATTCAAAATTAATGTTACTGAATGGTGTGAAGTGAGCCTATAGCTACTGTAAAAATCAACAGCGCTCTTTTCGTCATGTCCACTTGTTTATTCTCTTCAGCTTAATCATGATAATTTTTTTTATATCAAACTCAACATTTTTCCAAATTTTCGGGAATTGAGTCAATGTCCATTCGATTTTTAGGCCTAAATTATCTGGTAAAGACAAAATATTTCAACGAATGACATAGGCTAGTAGGTGCGTTACTCTAAAAATGTGTAGTCTTTTCCCCCACTCCAAAAGTGACGTGGTTTATGTAAATTTATCTGAAACGCAAAGAAAATGTTGTTATTGTTAAATTTTTTTGGAATACCCAATAAAAGATATTTTTTTCTCCACTCGAAGCACGACCTGTGGGAGGCGAGGAACATCAAAGTCTATCAAAAAAAACAACAATAGACCTGGTCACTCTTCGGAAGAGAATACAAAACCTCCGCAGGGACGGCGTTATGGTGGACCTCAATAAATATAAAAGACTGACAAAAGAGAAATGGGGACGGGGGACGTGGACGACTGGAAAAAAACTTGATCATGTAGTCCACCCTCTAAAGACACACACAACCACATTTTACCGTTTTCATGGAAATGGAATAAATGACAATGTATTACATTTCAATCGGAATTCAATAGTGTTTATTGTATTATTACACTTTATTATGATCATCATTATTATAGCTTGATGTAGGGACAGTGACCTTTTTTTTACTAAAGGAATAAACTATAAAAGCACAGTAAAACGAATAGCATGCACAATAAAATAAAAGGACAAATATAGGACATTGAATTATTATGTTTTATATTAATAACCACGTTCTGCACTTTGTATTTTATAGGCTACCGCGTAATTATTGTGGGAGCCGCTAGGCTAACTTAAATGTTATAATACTGACAAACATCCAAAAATGCGACGCAGACGATATAAAATCGGTAAACATTAAAACAAGCAAAATGACGGTGACATTGTTTTTCAACTCTATCCTTCACGTTGACAGATTATGATTTACTCTTGCAAACCACCGGTCCACAAAAGGGTCATAGCAACAAATTAAAGTAGACTAACCCTTGTCAAATTAAATATTTACTTGCAATTGTGATTCATGAATTCTGAAAAAGAGCATGCGGTGTGAGGAATGTCAGAAAGACAAAGAAAAACGAGAGAAATCGTTAATAACTGGTATTATCGCTAGCTGCTAGAAGCTGCCAGCTTGCGAGGTGGGAGCTGCCAGTGAGCTGCGAGGTGCGAGGTCTGCGAGCTCACAGCTGGCACAGAAGGATTGTAACCGCTCTCCAGTGTTCTGTCCATAGTCACCGACACATCCACGCCTGCCTCCTGAAGTGTTTCTGATCTTTCAGACAGGTGTTTGGAGGTAGCATAGCAATGCATCTCATCGGTGAAGCCCTCTTAATCATTCTGCATTGAAATTATGAAATAAGAATAATATTTGAGTTCCACAACTGTTCAATTCAATTCAATTGTATTTGTATAGCGCTTTTTACAGAGAACTGTCACAAAGTGACAGTCACAAAGACGCTGCACAGAGAAACAGAAGGAAAATTGAGCACAAAAAAAAACCCAGCAAGCAAAACGAGGTAAAAAAAAAAAACTCCCCGGTGGGAAGAAAAAGCACTCAACAGTGGCGAGAAAAAACTCCCCAATGGGAAGAAATCTCGGAAGGAACCTGGCTAGAGAGGGGGGACCCATCCTTCGCTGGCCGGCCCGGTTTAAACTAAGGGTGGGATGGATGGTAGTATACTGCAATGAGAGATCTAATAGAACTAGCTGGTTATGGAAGCATATCCGCGCCAAAATTCAAATGAAAATGCAAATCGGCGATTGCATTTCGTTAACATACGATGCGCGCAAAAACCATGACATAATTCAAATGAAAATGCAAAAGGTGCACACTGCGTTTTCATTTGCAAGTTATTGTAGGCACTTTATGTGACAATTTGAAAATGTTAATGCAAATCCATTTCACATTTAATTTTTCTCGCCCTCTACGACACAACCCTGCCATAATTTTAATGAAAATGAAAAACCACATTTGCATTAGCAGTTTCTTGTTGCAATCGCATGATCCATGACAAAAAGGAAATGATAATTCAATTCGCCATTTAACATATCGTTTTCATGCTTTTGCGGCACAAGAGTGACATAATTCAAATGCAATGGCATTGTATCCGTTTGCATTATCATTTCCGTGTGGTCACGCAAAAACCCTTCCAAAAATCCGAACTGAAAATGCAATGCAAACTGCAATGCAAATGCAAACTGTCAAAGCTGCCCATCAAGGCGGGGCCTCGAAGAAAGGGGCGTTACAGGGGACTGTTCAAACCACTGAACATAATGGTTGTCTGTGATTTCGGTCGTCAGGCAGTTACCAGGCTAGATAGCGACATTTCCTTGTTCTCTGTTTGGGGATTATAGGCTAAATGCTATAAACTATGAACGAGGTATAACGTTACGATGATCCTAGCCAGCCCGTTGTTCCTACTAACTTAACCTTAATAGCAGGGAGGACTTGCGTAGCCTAAGCAGTAAGGGCAATCGATTTCCGTTCACCGGGTTGCCTTAGACAGGGCTGTGTGATAAACCAACATTGGGCTATTGCTTAGCCTATAGGCTATTCCATGTCAGTCACTAAAATAAAAATAAGCAGGCTATCAATAAAATAAGTGCTTATGTCTCTAATCGTGTCTGAGTGGTAGACCTATTTAAATGAAAATGATTCTACTGTAGCCTATGTTCTTAAAAGACTGAGCATAATGGCACTGTGCCAATACTGACGGATTATTTTATTTTTTACAGCTGTGTGGATAGGCTAGGCTACTGTCGGAACTCACTGTATTCGCACACCCTCTAAAAAGTCACATTTTTACATTCTCTCAATAATCAAGAGCCTATTTAAATTGAACAAATTAAAATGTTTTGTGTAAACTAGGCTACAACAGGAAAATCAGTGTCATAGAGGCTAACCGCCTCATCTTAAAGCATTGAGATCTGGAAAGCTCCAGAGACTGTGCGAATAGCCTACCTAGTAGCCTACCAAAGACGGTGAATTGTGTTGTAGGATAGCCTATGGTGTAACGTTATAATGCAATTAAAATATAATTAAAAACAAATATTTAATCATCTGTAGGCTATGTTGCTTCATGACTAGGCTAAATATAGATTATTACAATAGCCGAGGCTACAGGTAAAATTCCCAAGGTTGATGCCGGGCTTTGTGAGTAGGGAGATCAAAATCGGTTGTGTCAAATATCTAAAATCTTTGGTTGTGCCCGCCGGGGTCGTTTCCCCAGTGTTTTCACCACAGAACTATATACGAACGTGGTTTTTTCACCAAATAAAAAAAGAAGCTGTCATTCAGTTTTTACAAGTCTTTTATTGCCATCTGCTGGGTAAAGACATGAATGACAGTCCATACTACACAACATAGCCTATGCGGAATAGGCCTAATTACACAGTTTTATATTTCTATTTAATTAGCCTAGATTATATACGTTACACCATACAAAATCCACCGTTTTTGGTAGCTAGGCTGTAGCAGGCTCAAGCTGTGTCACATACAGATCGCTGTCTCAGGCTTTCTGTGGACTACGTTACCTTTGCTCTGCACATAGCCTAAGGGTAAGGCTATCTAAAAGAAAACAATAATTAATAGAAATCGTGATGGAAATGCCCACGGTGAAAAGGGTAACACATTTTTCAGGCATAGCCGGCTGGTTTTGGCCACGGAAACCCGTAACATTAGGCTATCGGCTAGTTTCCACACCACATTAACGAAAGCAGGCTAAATTGTGAAATTAATTTAGTTAACATTGGGCTGGCTATGGCTAGGCGTAACGTTTAGGCTACCTAGTTTCCTTTTTAATTCCGATCATTTCGCAGATAATCCCCAAACACAGAGGACTAGGAAATGTCGCTATCTAGCCTGGTAACTGCCTGACGACCGAAATCACAGACAACCATTATGTTCAGTGGTTTGAACCATTTTTATACAGTCTATGGTTTGAACAGTCCCCTGTAACGCCCGGGTTTTTGCGTGACCACACGGAAATGATAATGCAAACGGATACAATGCCATTGCATTTACCAGCTAGTTCTATTAGATCTCTCATTACAGTATATTACCATCCATCCCACCCTTAGTTTAAACCGGGCCGGCCAGCGAAGGATGGGTCCCCCCTCTCTAGCCAGGTTCCTTCCGAGATTTCTTCCCATTGGGGAGTTTTTTCTCGCCACTGTTGAGTGCTTTTTCTTCCCACCGGGGAGTTTTTTTTTACCTCGTTTTGCTGGCTGGGTTTTTTTTTGTGCTCAATTTTCCTTCTGTTTCTCTGTGCAGCGTCTTTGTGACTGTCACTTTGTGACAGTTCTCTGTAAAAAGCGCTATACAAATACAATTGAATTGAATTGAACAGTTGTGGAACTCAAATATTATTCTTATTTCATAATTTCAATGCAGAATGATTAAGAGGGCTTCACCGATGAGATGTATTGCTATGCTACCTCCAAACACCTGTCTGAAAGATCAGAAACGAGGCAGGCGTGGATGTGTCGGTGACTATGGACAGAACACTGGAGAGCGGTTACAATCCTTCTGTGCGACCTGTGAGCTCGCAGACCTCGCACCTCGCAGCTCACTGGCAGCTCCCACCTCGCAAGCTGGCAGCTTCTAGCAGCTAGCGATAATACCAGTTATTAACGATTTCTCTCGTTTTTCTTTGTCTTTCTGACATTCCTCTCACCGCATGCTCTTTTTCAGAATTCATGAATCACAATTGCAAGTAAATATTTAATTTGACAAGGGTTAGTCTACTTTAATTTGTTGCTATTACCATTTTGTGGACCGGTGGTTTGCAAGAGTAAATCATAATCTGTCAACGTGAAGGATAGAGTTGAAAAACAATGTCACCGTCATTTTGCTTGTTTTAATGTTTACCGATTTTATATCGTCTGCGTCGCATTTTTGGATGTTTGTCAGTATTATAACATTTAAGTTAGCCTAGCGGCTCCCACAATAATTACGCGGTAGCCTATAAAATACAAAGTGCAGAACGTGGTTATTAATATAAAACATAATAATTCAATGTCCTATATTTGTCCTTTTATTTTATTGTGCATGCTATTCGTTTTACTGTGCTTTTATAGTTTATTCCTTTAGTAAAAAAAGGTCACTGTCCCTACATCAAGCTATAATAATGATGATCATAATAAAGTGTAATAATACAATAAACACTATTGAATTCCGATTGAAATGTAATACATTGTCATTTATTCCATTTCCATGAAAACGGTAAAATGTGGTTGTGTGTGTCTTTAGAGGGTGGACTACATGATCAAGTTTTTTTCCAGTCGTCCACGTCCCCCGTCCCCATTTCTCTTTTGTCAGTCTTTTATATTTATTGAGGTCCACCATAACGCCGTCCCTGCGGAGGTTTTGTATTCTCTTCCGAAGAGTGACCAGGTCTATTGTTGTTTTTTTTGATAGACTTTGATGTTCCTCGCCTCCCACAGGTCGTGCTTCGAGTGGAGAAAAAATTATCTTTTATTGGGTATTCCAAAAAAATTTAACAATAACAACATTTTCTTTGCGTTTCAGATAAATTTACATAAACCACGTCACTTTTGGAGTGGGGGAAAAGACTACACATTTTTAGAGTAACGCACCTACTAGCCTATGTCATTCGTTGAAATATTTTGTCTTTACCAGATAATTTAGGCCTAAAAATCGAATGGACATTGACTCAATTCCCGAAAATTTGGAAAAATGTTGAGTTTGATATAAAAAAATTATCATGATACATTAAGCTGAAGAGAATAAACAAGTGGACATGACGAAAGAGCGCTGTTGATTTTTACAGTAGCTATAGGCTCACTTCACACCATTCAGTAACATTAATTTTGAATGCATTGCAAAGTTATTTGCTTTCACAGTAGGCTAACTTAGATTTGCCAGATTAAATTTAGTGATTAGACTCAGTGACAGCCCATCTGATCCGTGGCATTCTGATAGCGAGTGAAATAGGCTACTCCACATTCTTGAACCTCATTCTCTAACTAGAGAATTGTAGGCTGCTCCCCCAATGAGTCCCGTCTTGTAGCTAGCTATTTACATCCCTAACGTAGGCTATGCCCGCGTGCTTTTCCTACTAAATAACGTTTAATATGAGTTGCATCAATGTTATATCCCTATATAATAGTATTTAGAATAGAAGTGTAGTATAGCTGATTTACCCACAGCTTACCGTGAACTACATTCAACGTTCATTGCTAGGGATAGCTGCTACGTTATGGGAAGGACGTGCTTTGTCTTATCTGTTCTGTAGTGACGTTTCTGTATGCACTTATTGTATGTCGCTTTGGATAAAAGCGTCTGCTAAATCAGGGGTTCCCAAACCGGTCCTGGGGACCCCCTGTGTATGCTGGTTTTCGTTGCAACCACAGTTGCAATACCAGAATTTTAACAAGCTGTTATTTTTTCTTAATTAGGTGCTTGTCATGTTTGGAGGAATTATTCACCCTCTTAAGACACATTATATCAGAAATAGCTATGGATGCCATGTAGAATAAACACCCCATGTTCACATTATGCTTATTGTGCTATATTATTTAAAAAAGATAAGAATATTATTTAACAGATCCATTTAAAAACTGATTTGAATCAATAGGCTCCTAATTGGTGAAAGTGTGGACACATGGCCACTAAAACTAACCATTTGGTAGATAATGAAGAATTCAAACACAAAGCAAATGATAACGAGCCAAACCTGCATTGTGTTAATAAGCTCAAAGAAAAAATTGAG